>APFE031212990.1:9256-39082 GCA_000404065.3 Pinus taeda | reverse complement strand
CTTGCCATCAAACTTCCTCATATCAATTTTTGGAATATGGTGGGTCTTCGATCCAACATTAGAGTCTATGAAATCATTATTAACATTTCCTTTGTTCGCAACATGAGTTTCCTTTACTACCCTTTCACCATTAGTAAGTATTTTTTGTAGAAAATTTGTCAAATCTGTCTTCAAATCTATCTTCAAATCGTCCATCTTAGCTTCCATGCCCTTTATCTTAGATTCCATGTAATTTATCTTAGTTCTGTTAGCTTTTGTGAGAGTGACATTTGTTGCACTTGGTCTTGTAATTTTGATATATCATGTAGCATTTCTTCCTCTTCTTCATGAGTCGTGCTAGAGCTTTCAAGTTGCTTACTAGGTGTTTTCATTTTCTTTCCTCGGGGCATCAATTACCAATAATAATGCTCTATTATTCCCTTTGAATTCCTTCAAAATAATTTTTCAAACCAAGCTGAAGCAAAAATTTTTAAAAATCTACACACCTTTTTTCACTTTGTAGGAGCTCGATATTGCCTTTGATGTATCTCTGTAATTACAGATCATACAGTTCTAAAATTATGACCTACAGTAGCCCTCTATGTCCTCTTTCCAATGCCACCAGTCTGATCCAAATTGGATTCTCCAAGGAAGAATTATGCCAAATCTCCCACAGTGACCTGATGATAGACTAGTTTAGTAGAGTGAACTTGTACGACATGCCATGTGTCCCTGTTTTGACCTTTGGCTCTAAAAATATACAAGAAACTACAGTCCATCCTCTTTTTGTACCTTTTGAAAAAATTTCAATCTGATGCTCAGAGAGAAAGTTATGATGATTTTCCCTGAGTCTCCTATTTGGAATGTAATTCAGGAGTCTACAAAAATACCAACTTCTTCAGATCATATCTCCGCAAATATAGCGTAAAAAGCTCTGAAATTCAGATCCAAGGTTCAGTGCGATTTCGTCTCAAATGGGTTTTTATTTTCACTTTTGAAACGTCAAAGAAAAAAGTTATAGTGAAAATTCCACGATGACCTATTTGGACCAGCGAAACCCTAGAATCCAAAGCTTTGATATCAAATGTTATGAAACCAGCTCACAAAAATATAGAAAAGATAGATCAACGCCTTAGAATTCAGCCTCTTTGAGAGGGAAACCTCCTTTACATTACACAAATGAATTATTCTTTTTGATGATCCAAATGCAAAACCTCCTTTCTATATATAGGAGTCTAAGGAGTCACAATATAACCCAACCGACCTAACAATGATAATATAAAGGCACAAAAATAACAATAGAGGAATTCTATGGGGCACAGTAATAACAATATGGGGACAATAGGGGCACAACAATATTTATAAGGGATATAACTACAATAGTAATGGGGTAATCCTAGTATTATAGGGACCTAACAATGACACTACTGACATGTACTGGCTGGCTGTGGTGTCCATGTCAAGTTGCTGTGTTGCTGAGTGATGGATGTACTCTTGGTGTGATTTGTCTTCTCCTCTGCATGGCATAGTTCTACGGGGTCTTTGATGGTCTTGGTCTTGCTTGATGGTTCTGTGCATGTGTTCCTCTCACTTGTTTCTTGATGTGCTTGGTATGTTCGTCTAGCTACAAGAAAGTCTTCCAGCATGTACGCTCCTTCTTCATCTCATTCGTCATCTCACCATGATCTATCAGTGTACCTATTCCTGAAATTAACTCATGATAGGACGACAACAAATACAAAACCTCCTAGTCTAGCATGATGCATTGTTCTCGTGTTCCGGGTGACATGGAGGGGGGGCAACTCACTGAGATAACGCAGAGTGCAATTCAAGCTAGAATGAGGAGATTAGGGAGTACAACCTACACTATCGAGAAAAACTGCGCAGTGGCCATTGGGAGGCAGAATTGCATAGTGAAGGACACTAGTGGAAGCTGCAAGGTGGGACCTTGAGGGTCATTTATGCACAGTTCCTAGAGGGAAGGAAATATAGGGTTGTAGGGGACATGTTAGGCCATTTTGCATAGTTTTCAAGAGTAAGGCATGACTACGCTGAAAGGGACCTGTTGAGCATCACTGTGCAATTTTGGAAAAAAAAGTGTAAGACAGGAAATAGGGGGACTGCTACACATGTCTGTGTAGTTTCTGAAGATAGTACAAAGCAAGGCGTCAGGGGATCATCTGGGCATGTTTGCACAGTTTCTGAAAGAAGTGTAGGACAAGGCAGTAAAGGGCCAGCTGGGCATGTCTACACAGTTTTGGAGAATAGTGCAAAGCAAGGTAGCAGAGGGCCATCCAGGCATGTCTGCACAGTGTTGGAGAATAGTGCAAACCTAGGTCTCAATGTAGTGTAGACTTCCGATAGAAAAAAGGAGGCTTGATGACTGTGCTTGAGAAATGTGCAGTTCAGTTTGGACATGGAGGCAGTTTTCTACACAGTTTTGGGAGGCAGACAGGTTGCTCACCTTCAAGATTGTGCAGTGCAACTGACCTAAAGGACAACCTCAAGTACTGTACAATTTCGGGTGGCAGAGCAGGGTCATTGAGGGTTGAGACTGCGCAGTGCAACTCAATCAGGGTCTAGTGGAAGAGGGTTGATCGGTCGGACAAATTTTCAGGGAAATGGCTAAGTGTTGAAAATAAGTGAACTTGTGATGACTTGACATTGTAATCACACACTTAGCATACTTCGACGAGGGACAACACAGACCACCAATACAACAAGACAAAACATACCCTCGGTGCGACTATCTTATAGTTGAGAGTGACAAGTGTAACACTTGAGATAGACCTTCGGACAACCATGACGACACTTGTGTGACAATGCTTACAACTTTGTGTGTGAGTACAATGAGTGTTCACATAGTGGAGACAACCCAAACACACAAAGGAAAACCTTCAAACTCACCAGAACAACATCACAATCATGACAAAGAAATCAATATGCCAAAAGACGACCACTAGTCAAACAAGCAAAAGGGTGAAAAGACTTCACAAGAGCTCATGGGGTGGGCTCAAGTGTTTGCAACCATCAAAGGAAAAACCAAGGAAGGCTTCAAAATTTGGATGCAAGCCAAAATTTTGAAGGGTGTTGCAGCCGCTACAAAATGTACATAATTAATGAAAAAATATTTTTAGTGAGGATCCCTCCCATTGAAATTATTTAGTTCCAAACTAGTATCCCGAGGTATGGGAGAAAAATCAAAGATTCAAATCAAAATATTTGCAGTAGTGACAAATCCTCTCTTTGCACTCATTTACTCCAAACACGGTATTGTGAATCCCTCCCACTTGAAAGTATGGAAGGAAAATATGAATACCCAAAAAGACAAATGGAAGAGCTAAAGAAGAATGCTAGAAATTTTTTGTTATTCCTCCAAAAAAGATTTCATGCCGAGTGAGATAGAGTGCCTTCCTTTTAACAAGTAAGGAGGTCTCTAACCCATCTGTTATAATTCCAAGGGAAAATCAAATACCAAGGGAGAATTCCAATGGTGATCAAAACTTTGATGTGATCAAAATAAAATAATAATAAGATATTTCCCATTTTCTAGAAGATCAAATTAAATAATAGAAGTGGTTAAATGCTTTTGAAACTTCTAGAAAAAATAGAATTAGTTGTGTTCATTTGACCAACTAATTCTTTTACATTAAATTTTTCTTCCCCTTCTCTCTTTTTTTTTTTCACATGGGTAAATAAAATTTTCCATGTTTGTGATAGAAAACTTAATATATTAGGAAAAAATGCTCCAAATAAATGGCGATGTAGACCATGGAATATCATGTAGATCTTCATGTTAGTTGATAAGATGAAAATGATCAGCTCAACACATTCAACAACACATCCAACTTGAAGAAATGGTTACACACCAACATAGATATGATAAATTAATCACAAAAAACTTAGCTAATGTTACAAATTTACTTAAGAACCTAAAAATGGGGACCACCTTACCTTTGTTACATGTGCCTTTGCGCTAAAACAAAAAGTATTTCTCAAGTCTTCTAAGTTCGAGTAGGTGGATGATAATTGTTTCTTTTTATGAGGAGAATAAGGGGTAACATTGGTTAACTTCCAAAGTCATAAAGTGTGTCGAGGCTATAGTTTTAGTTCAACTAGCTGATTAAACTATGGCTAGGAAATTTATTTGCAAAGTTTTGTAAGAGGGAGCTCTTGCTACTTCGACGTGCACTCACTCCCCCTTTATTTTATTTTTATTTTTATTTTTATTTAATTTTTCTAAGTCCTCTTTCTTCGTATAGACATTCTACTCTTAGGACTTTTGAAGGGGGGGAGGGCAACAGCTGCATGATGAAGTAGACTTTTTTTTTTAGGTTTTTTTGCTCTTTACCTCTTTATCCCTTTATTTGGCTCGATTTGACCTTTCTTTTTTTTAGGCTTGCATTATTTTTTTTAAATGACCCTCTTTGGATGATATTTGGTGTGTTAACCATATGTTAAGGGAAATGGATGGAATGGAAAATGAAAGGAGTTTAATGGAAAGGATGTGAATAGGCTACCAAAATTGATTTCCAGGTAGTACCCAATGGTCAAGCTTAATGATATACTTATCCCAAGTAATTATGTCCCAATGGTTAGAAGTAGTAACATGGTAACATTTTTACTAAGTCAAAAAGATGTTGAATATGTAGCTAGTGTTCGTCTTCATAATGTAATGTTAATCTGTTATTGATTGAATTAGTTTATTCATTATTATATTTTATTCCTGGTCAAAGCATGTTCTTCATGATCACAGAATAAAAAAGATCCAAAAATAAATTATTTTGAGTCAAAGAAAATGTACTTGAATCATGTCCCATTTGGATAGTTGTAAGAAAAAGAATTTTTAATTTTATATTGAGTCAAATTCCACCAAAAGTTTCAAGTCAGCCCTCCTTGGGAACAAGTCAACCTAGGCTTCCAAGAGCCACCTATTCGACCTCCTAGACAGATATATATAGAGGACAATTCAATCACTTTGAAGGACACTCAATCATTATCATCATACTTATCTTGTGCACCTAACTAATGGAAAAACAGGACTAAGAAGGAGAGAAAGAACTCACACATGTGGAGGAATTTCAGTGAGAAATACTGAACTTCTGATCTAGTTGCAGGGCCAAATTTCAGAACTTATTGTAGGTCTGAAATTTTAGGAGAGAAATTTTAGGAGGTTGACCTATGTTGACTTTGACTTTGGAAATGAATGGGAATTTTGGTAGAAATTCTTGTCTTGGTTAGTCTTGGATATCTCATTTTGATATAATTCTATAATAGAAGGACTATTGTTGGTTTCCCCCTTGTGGGACTTTTCTTTGGCTTAGAGCCTAATTTTGGTGTCTCTTGTCTCTTTGTTTTCCTAGTTGATTGAACATTTGTATAATTTCTTGATGGAGAATACATAACACATAATAAAAATCTATCTAACGTTCAAAAGTAATTATTAAGAAGAGGAATCAAGTTTTAATCTACACTATACTTGATTTCTCAACATGGTATCAGAGCTATGGTGATGGCAAGAGCACCATTGAAGAAGCCCTAATCAGGACTAAGTCTGTTGTACAAGAAAACCTAAGAAGCTAAAATTCATTACAATATCATTGCATACATTATGTAAAGGCTAAAATTCATTACTCTATGGCATGGAATCTAAGGCACCTTCTTCTGTAATATAAGATGAAGTTGTGGCACCTTCTATCTCTGTGAATACGAGCTACAAGACACCAACTTCTGTGATAATTATGATGCGAACTTATGTAATAATGTTGATGCGAGTTTCAGTAATCATTAGGAGAATTTTGAGGTCTAAAATAGGCCTCCTAAGGAAATTATAAAATAATAGGGAAATAATAAAATAAGATTAGATTACATCATAAAATTTTAGATGGAAAAAAGAAAAAACTAATATTTCAACTCGTATTTTTAACTTATCTCCCTATGGGTTTACTCAAATTTCGAGCAACAACTCTCATTAGATGCAAAATTTGACTCATCATCCAAGGAGTACCCATGTTGCATACTTTCGATGAACCTTGCTACATGAAAAATGAGAAATACATGAAAAGCGTGATTGCAATCATGTTTTTTCATGTATTTCTCATTTTTCATCCAGTAGGGTCCATCGAAAATATGCAACATGGTAATACTTCGATGAGAATCAAATTTTTCATCCAACGAGTGATCTCGCTCAAAATTTGAGTAAACCATAGGGAGATAGGTTGAGAATGCGAGTTGAAAAAATAGTTTCTTATTTTATTATTTTTAAATTTTTTTACTTTTTTACTCCAAAAATGGTGAATCACCCCCCATGGTTGACATCATCATCTTGAACCCGTTTGGTTCTTATAAATTTTATTTTGGTAGTACATTTTTCTTAGGAGACCCATTTTAGACCTCAAAATTCCCCTAATGAAGTCTCTCCTTAGTGACATGAAAATCCTATGTAACATTTCTTTGCTGATGCGAGTTCCTATAGCATCTATCTCTATGATAAGGCAGGCCTTCTATGACACCTATATCTCTGTGGCGAGATATATATTAAAAAATTCGTTAAACATCATGTGAATGAATCATGACTAATATACAAAAGCAAATTCTTGGCATATATATCAAGCAAAGGAACGAGTTAAAGGAGTTAATTAGATTACAAATGTGAATAGAGGTTTGATTTTGTGAACCTTTGGTGACTATGGTGACTTGAGACTCCTTACTATAGCATAATACCTTTGAAATCCAAGGAATTCATAATGACACCAAGATCCAAGCTATCCAAGGCATCCAAATTTTCTAATGTTTAAGGAGATATGATTTGGAACAAAGGACATGGAACAAATGACGACTTTGAAAAATTTCGTCCCATTCTCTATGTGGCAAGCATCAAACTCTAGAGGTACTATGAAATAAACAACAAGTATGATGCAACATATAATTTCAAAAGAATAGTTATTATATGTGTATTCTATACCAATAATCCTCAAGAACAACGAAGTGTTTACAAGGACGAAGAAAAGGGTATGAACCTGTGACAAATCTTAAACTTTTGTGGTGGCCTTTGAACCTGTTGTGACACTATACTAAAAATAGTGTCTGAACATTTTGTTGCATTATATGTTTTATGCAACACTCTCTTATCTATGTGATGCCCTAAAGGATGTTATTTCATGATATATGTGAAGAACAAAAGTTTGATCTAAAGATACAGGTTGACTTTGTTACAAGGTTAATCTCTATAGTTGAACTCAAAGAATAGGCATGTGACATTTTGTCAGTAGTATATAGTGGAAGGGATCGAAACTATAAGGACCATCTTTGTGATTTTGTGAACTCTATGAAAGAACTATGATACGACATCTGAAATCATATGAAGATCATCTCAGTGGCACATGTATGTGACGTTTCTATGCTACTCTCCTATACATAAAAGAAGGACAATTTACATAAATAAAGTTGACCTGTCTATGAAGTTTGAAAGGAACCAAGATGAAGAAAGCGACCCAAAGAAATTTTTGTGGTTCGTATCCTAGTACAATGGTTGAAGGATTGAGGAACCTTTGTTGGAAAAAGTTGGTACATGACATTTGAAGAAAAGTCAAAGGATCTGATCTCTGCCAAGGATGAATAAGGTAAAATTGAAGAGGTATGTATAAATTTAATTCACTTGCATCAAATAACCTATGTCAATTATATTGCACATGATACCAAGTCTTTTAGGTCATTGTGAAGTCACATTTAGGAAGTGACATAAATAGTAAGTTAGTTATCTTTTGAAATATAGTGACGTACTATAAAAGGGTCTACATAGTTACATTAGAAATCATGACTTAATTGATATGGTAGCATCCAGATTCCATCCTTGCATAGAAAGGCCAGGATTTTGAATTGAAGGAATGAAATGAATTCCATCTCACGTATAGAGAGCTTGCTAATAACATTTCTAGGATTTGTAGCTAACCCATTAGTATGCTTGTATAATTTGCAATTCTTGAATGACAGGCCTTGAAGACTTTGGAACTTCAAGCATCTAGGGTTTGTAAACCCTAGAAAAGGTTTGAGTTGGAAAACCTTAGAAACAAAATCCCTAACTAATTGTTTCTGCTCTAGAAAAGAAAACCTATCTCTTAAGAATGACAGGAAAGACATCATTCTAATGTGAAGACAAGGTGGATGAAAAGGTCCAAGATTAAGAGGGAGTTGACTCTCCTCAAAGAGAAAAGTATTCTACACCTCCTTTCTTTGATTACTACTTTTTCTGTTTTGTCTATGCACTTTTCCTTTTGTTCTTTCATAGTCTTGTAATAAAGTTTCCAAGTCAAGAAAATATCTATCTAAGCTTCAATAATATATGGAAGAATTGTAAGAACAAAACAAAGCATGAGGAATTTTCAAAATCTTAATAGACAAGGAGAAATAAATTTGAAGTATGCATCAAAGAAGTCAATTAGATGGCAGCATGAAAAAGAAGGCTTAATAAAAGAAGAAGTTCACCTACCTCAGCTAGAAAGAGGGAGCTGTAAGATCTTGGATGGATACAATACTAATTGAAGCCTGACAGAAAACCTAGAGAAGCTTGTAATCAAAAGGACAAATGACAAATCTATAGAAATACCCTTTAGCAATAAGTTGAAGAATTCTCATATTGTTGTACCGGCTATTGATTGGTTCGATTCAGGAACACATTGATTAGATTGATAGCATTGATGTTAATAAATATACTACTGATGGTTGGTAACTTGTATGCTAAGTTGCATTGAAACAAATACGAATATGGGGTTTGAAAGAGATACGACAAATTTTCAAAATTTTTGGATATGATACGACAACGAAACGACACACATACACAAACACACACATATATAACAAAATAATAATTTCATATTACCATTCATCTTTTAGAATCTAGCTTCTATATTTAAAAATACATAATCAATTATCATCTATCATCATCATCAATTTAGCATAAACATTGTCATCATCAATAATGATTATTATAACATTCATGATTCAACATATCATAAAGTTTTTGTTTCAAATTTCAATCATCAACATGACAAGTTACAACATCATCACCAAAATTAATACTGCACAATACATAGTACAAAGTACAAAATGAACTATGACTGGCAGTCTACTATCATTATTCATAATTCATATGGAATATTATGGTATTCAATGTTCATTGTTCAAAAGTTTAAAACACCATCATAAATTACACTTATATATCATCAAATATGTCTTCATCCATGCCACTAAGAACTACATCCTCTCCAAGAGTGGGAGCATTGCTGCCATGTCCACTTGAAGATCCAACTATTGGTGCCTCCTCATCAAACAAAGCCACATGAGACCTGGCATTCAACATCATATCCAAGTCAAGCAACTCTGGTTCCACATCCCATTGTTTGATGGGCCCAAATTTGTATTCATCACTCTTGTGTGACAAAAGGCAAAGGTTCGAATGAACGTACACTAGTTCTCGAAAAAATATCGGCAAGGGTCTTGAAAACATATTTTCAACAATATCAACGTAAATATAAAAAAATATCGGCAAACATAAAAAATATTTTTTTCCAAATTTTTAAACATATAAAGCAATAATTATATTTAGGCTAGGTTTTCAAAATATGGAAATATTTAGCTAATTTTTTCATAATATTGCGATATTTAGCCGAGATTTTCAAAATATCGCGATCTTTTCAAATTTGAAAAATTCACGATATTTACCTGTTGAAATATCGTTTCCCTGAAAATCATGCAATATTCACGATATTTCGCAAAAAAATCACCGATATTATCAACACTGCTTCCTAGAGCCCAATTTTCTTTGTTTCACCAAATGGATGAAGCCATATGTACTCCAATTATTTCTGTTTAAGAGGAACTAGCAACCTGTGACAAGATCTTGATAGCCAATTTTTGGATATGTGGAAGTTCCCCACCATAGTAGTTCCACCAATCAAGTGGAGTTAATCTGGTCTTGTCCCACATACAATCCATATCAGCATCAGAAAAATTTTCTCCCACAAAATGAGCAAACTTTGAACAAATCCAAATCCCAATTTTAGGATCTAAAAAAAGCTTTCTAAAAGCTTGTTTAAATTGTTGTCAGAATTTTGGGCCTTTGTTTGGTGTAGTTCTTTCTAGATCACATAGAAACTCTGTAGAATAATATTTTGGATTCACTACATAGTCCAAAAAGCACAATGGGCTAGTCATCTTGTTCCACCTTTTGGTCAATATATATTTTACTTCTCTATAAAAGATTTCATTTGGGTCCTTCTCCTTGGCATATATAGCCACCCTTATCTCCTTTATCATGGAATCAATGGCCTCATACACCTCTCTTAAATTAGGCATATTTGTATCAAACATGCGAAGCAAATCCACAACTGGCTTAGTAAATGCCAAGAGGTACCTCATCCTATCCCATCATTCATCATCAACAACCAATCTTTTCACTGCTTATTCTCTTTCAGATTGGATTGCCTCCATTGATTCCAAAGAGAACGACATACCTGTAATATTCTAACTAGAGAAATACAGTGAAATATCAAAACTAGAACTGGCTATAGCAGAATAATTAAGCATGCAATCTGAAATCTACATAAGAACAATAAATTTAGAACACTATTAAGAAGAAACAATAGAGATGAACTATTTCATTGAATATATGATGAGAATTTGAGTACAAAATGTAGTGGAATGAGTGCACTTGAGGTTTCTAAAGCAAGCATGCCAAACTTAGTTGTGAATGAAGGAAACTCTACGCTGAAATAGGCTCACTGGTTGTACACTATGCCCAGAAATTTTATGCTACTGCTGTTGGAGGAAAATTGATATTTGAGGCCTCCTATTTGCTCCAAAGTTTTTGGAAAATTAGGACAATACTCTCCAGCCCCAGACCAACAAAACCCAAAAATATTTTGGGCTAATTCCAACTTCCCGAAATTACCCAAAATTATGTGCATTCACCCACTACCTAGTTCTACGTTACGCTAGAAAAACTACAGCTGCTCCACCCAAAATTCCTCCATCAAATAACTAAGAAACTCCTAAGAAAATAATAGAATGAAACTCTAGCTATTTTCTCGCACAAGTGTTGTTTTACAACTACTCAACAAAATGGCCCAGAAAAACCCCTACGCAGGCCCTAGAGAGAAAATTTTGGCCCTCACAAATGTTGTCACTTTCAACCCAGAAAATCCTCAAGGAAACTTGTTTCCCTCCAAGCAAATTTCCTGCAAATTCTTGAGGCAAATATCCCCAACAATTTCCACCTCCAAGCAACTCTATCCCTGCTACTGCGTCCTCCTAGAAATTTCGTACCACCTGTTGCAGAGATGATATGGCTCACCATTTTCAGGAAAATAAATCTCCAATCAACTCCAAATTTCTCTGCCATAGTGACTCTCCTAGTCCACCGAAAGAGAGTTAGGATTTTCTACTTGGAAATCCTTGTGCTAAGCAACACTGGTTGACTTGCCTTAGCAACTCAAGCAAACCCTCGAGTATCAAAAATTAAATGGTAAGATAGAATTATCAAAATGAAGCTCTAGCCTTCATTTTATAATTGTTGCTCAACATTTCTTATGGGATCCACTAATTCGAACCCCTTGTGTTCCCCTCTTCAAGTGGTTTGATTTTCTCCTAGGGGGTTCGATTTCCCCTTTGGTGATCCCTGTTGTCACCCGAATTGTACAAACACCGCAATAATGCTCAAGAGAGGGGTTGTCACTCTGATCCCCATCCACTCTGTTCTAGTTGTCTCCCAACAACAAGCTATGGGGGGTAGTCCCTATGGAATGAAGTGAAGGAAATCAAGGTGAGAATCAACTTACTTGGGAGACACGGATGAGTGTCCTAGCCACTTGGTTGAAATCAAGCAAGCTTATGATTAACTTAGATTTCTATTATGAGACCAGTGCCTTAATGGAGCCACAAATTCTTGCTTCTTATGAATTGGAACTAAAATAACTAGATGGACACCCACTACTCAAATGATTGACTAACCTATGTGATATATATACACGAGAGATTATGAGTGACTGCTATCTTGGATTAAGATTGGTTAGATTACTTAATTACTTATGTGAAAGTTATCTTAAGAGTACTTAACAATATTATGAGGCAATCTTAAACAAGATAAGTTTCAAGAGGTACACGTGTAAACTTCAAGTAACCAATTCACCAATTAAGACAAGATCTTATGCCAAACTATGAGATTAATGAGATTAGCCAATTTCATATGCATCTCAACAATAAATATTCAGAAAATTAAGACTTGATCAATTTTATAACAGCAATAAGAAAATGTTAAACCAACAATGCTTATGCTTGCCCAAGATAACAAAAATATGCTAACTTAGAAAATTATGTATGTTAGCCTTCTCAAGATGTATCTTTCAACAAAATTCCAGATTTGAAGTATAAATTGCAGCAGTGAGTTAAGCCGCAGATCAGCGAATAGTGATGTCAGCACCAATGCCTAAAAATAATGAAATTGCCGAACTTGAAGAAAATCAATTTTTAGAATTTTTTAGGGCTGCAATAAGAAAATTTCAGATCTGATATACTTATTTCAGCATTGAAATAGTGACAGATCAGTAAGCTAAAATTTTTAGAAATAGATAACCAATATTTCCCGAAATGACAAAATACACTAAAACTTGAAAATTTTCAATTTGAGGGCTTTAAGAGAGTTTGATTTAGTAACTTTTAGAACTAATAAGTTTATGACAACAATATATTAATGATAGATCAGTAAACTGAAAAATACTACAGATAATTCCCACAATGTCTAAAAATAGTAAGTTTGCCAAAAAATTTGAAAATTCAGAATTTTTGGACTTTAATTAGGATATGATTCAGAAATGTTCAGATCTGATTTTTCACAGTTATGCAGAAATTTCCATCAAGCTAAAATGTCAAATCTAGGTCTAATTAGAGATGCCCTAGTGGCAAAAAATTGTGAAAATGAAGATTTTGCAATTTTAAACAATTTTGACCATATAAAATTTGATTTTAGGGCCCAATTATTTGTGTTTTGTTTGTTGTAATAAAATTGCAAAAAAATAAGGGTTTAGAGATCAAACCTTAGGCCCAAGGCCTTGAAGATCCCACAATTGAAAATCGTCGAAACTTTGGAATAATGTTGTCGCTTGCTAAATATAAATTTTGAGACCTTTATCCAACCAAATCGCCAAGTGTTTAGCCTTAAGACTTCAAAATAGGGTTTCAAGCCAAATTTGGGGGCAAAAGAGGTCAACAAATGGAGATCAAGGTCAAAAGAGCGGAATTGGACAAAACAATGTTGTCGCTTGCTAAATATAAATTTTGAGACCTTTATCCAGCCAAATAGCCAAGTGTTTAGCCTTAAAACTTCAAAATAGGGTTTCAAGCCAAATTTGGGGGCAAAAGAGGTCAACAAATGGAGATCAAGGTCACAAGAGTGGAATTTCTCAACGTTTTACTCAATAAGGCTAGCGTTTGGGAAATAAGGGTTATGGGGCTAGGGCTAAGGACTAAAGGCCACAAAAGGAGGGTTGCAAGCCCTTATAGGGTTGCGGCTTAGCGTAAGAGGAGAGGAAGTTGAGGGAGGAGGGCTGAGGGGAGAAGGGAGAGGGAGAGGAGGAGGAGAAGGTTGGACGGAGGGCCGAGGAGGCCTCACAGAGAAGAATGGAGAACCGAAAAGGAAGCCGCAAGGCTTCTAGGGCTTGCAACTAGGGGAAGGAAGGCAATCTATAGTCCCTAAGGGTCACGAATGGCCTTGGGAGGCCGAAAATCCAAGACATATAGGGCAGAAGGAGGGACATTGAGGCCATGGATGGAAGAAACGGGCTAGAAACCCTGAAAAGTTTGAAACCCTTGCTCGAAAAAATTTTATGCTTTTGCTCTTCGATTTTCTGAAAATTCTTTCATGGGAAAACTGCAAAAAAATTCAAGAAACTAGATCTTACCCTCAAGGGCCTATAACTAGCTCTTCTTCCACTTAACTCCTTGATCTAACCTACAAAAAATAAAAATAGAAACACCCAAACCACAAATATATACAAAATAGATTTGAAACCCCAACACAAGTTAGAAAAATAATTTACAAATTTATTTACAAAAATAAACATGGGTTTTGAAATGGATTTTGAGAAAATTATTTTTTTAATATTTTTTATTTTAAAGAATGACTAAAATGCTTCAGAAAAATTAATGATTCACTATAATGCAAGCAAAGATTAAATCCACCATATAAAAACTAGAGATCCAAGCAACAATGATTCTTGCCAAAGTTTGTGAACTTGGAGGCCAAGGATCAAAGTACCTACAAACACTATGTATTTATTTCAAAACGTAATCTGTTAGATCACGTGGGGTATCAAACCACCTAATATTAGTCCAAAACTATCAATAGCATGATTTTATCTCCATCTAATGAAAAAACAGATCTTACCAATATGCAGCATAGCATAGAGATGCCCGTAGTCAGCATATATCACAAATCAATAAGCAAGAACACCTTGAATTGCACCCCAAAGTATTTTATTATGATAGAAAAAATAGTTCCCAATGGGACAATAGTTTACACAATGCTTTAGCAACAATTCTAGCGAGAGATCAAAATGACTAGAGACTCAAATGACTCTCTAGTTTATAGATAAATCCTCCAAATGGAAAAATGAAGGCTAGTTTTTTTTATCCTTGTCAAAATAATCTTGGTTGTTGATAAATACTTTAAGATCTTTTAATCTTGTCCCTTGATTTCTTACTTTTGAGGAATTTCGAATTTATCATTTAATTCCATTTTAATTAGCTCAAAATTAATTATTTAGAGCTAACTTCCTCAAAAAATTGGCCTTGACTCAACCACCAAAGTCGAAAGGCCCAAACTTTCTTGAAAAATACAATATTCCCTTGGTGGAGGACCTTTAACAATTGATTATTTCAAGACCCACGAATTTTTTCCATTTGAAGAATTTATTTTTCTAGACAATTTAATTTTGACTCTAATTAATTAATTTTCTAGCTTAGGATTTAATTTTACTTTGCTAGAAAAAATAATTGATTTACACATGAGGTTATTAATTATTTTTCCAAAAAAAATAATTAATTTACACATGAGGGGATTAATTATTTTTCCAACCCTCTAATACATATGATTTTTCTGTTACAAGACTCAAAGAGGGAATACACATTCGTCTTAAACCCTCAAGACACATAACCCATCTGCAACACAATGTGATCTAGTAAACCAAGTGATTTGTAATAAAATAGTTTAGCCAATTAGCTTAAATTATTCCCAAACCACTTTTACATCAAACTCGACTAAAACACTAGGACTCACCTAATAAATCAACAATAAATTTCACCCTCGCTTTCGGGGTTTAAGCTGGAGGGAAAAAACTCTTCTAATTAGCCATGTCGAAAAACACAGGTAATCAGTGAGGTTTAAAAACCTCCTAGGATGGAATTCGTCATCAAATTATAGGCTTACCTAGGTTGTTACATAGACTCATGGTTTTACTAAGATCATTTACAATATATAACTTGCAGAATGGGATGACTATGACACACAAACCGCAAATATGTGATTTGATTCTTGTTGAAAAAATTGGTACTTCTGCTTCCTTGGAACATTGACACTTTGAGTGCAACAACCCCCACAACTTATTTTCAGTTTAATTTTTCTTCGTTTCCTAAGTCCCAACCTTAGCCTTTTCTCCAAAAAGTCATTTAATATCTCCCCAACTTATTTCTCCCAAGTTTTATTTATCTAATAATATATTAATCACCAAAATTGGAAAATTGGAAATTCCCTTGGAAATTTTTTTAATTGGGGACATGACAATCCTCCCCTCCCAAATGTTGCCTATCCTCAAGGAACTATAATGTTGGATGCTGCAAAATTTTCTCTCCCTCCCAAGTGGCATCCTCTTTAGGAAAATCCTTCAACATGACAAGAAATTCTCTAATAATTATGCTTCTCAATTTTCTCTTCCTCTCCTGTAGAATAGCCTCTGGTGTCAAGATCAAGTGCTCCTCATCATCCAATGGTGGTAACTCTATGGCAGTGGTCACCCGTTGTCCCAAATCCCTTTTTAGGCAAGAAACATGAAACACATAAAGCACATTGCTTCCTAATGGAAGATCCAACTCATATGTAACCTCTCCAACTCATTGGATCACCCTTTAGGGCCCATAGAAGTGAGGTTGGAGCTTTTTAGCCCCTTTCTACTTCAATGTGGACTACTTTCATGGCTACAATATCAAGAATACCAAATCTCTCACCTCAAAGTGTCGCTCTACTCTGCACTTGTCCGCATACAACTTTTGTTGGTTCTGCACCATTTGTAAGCTATCCTTAAGTCCTCTAAAGATAACCTGGCTCTCCTATATCCAATATTTGACCCTGGGGCCCTGCTATCTCCAAAAACCATACAGAAAAAGTCAGTGCATCATAACCATATAAAGCACAAAAGCGTGGCATACTTATAGACATGTGGTATGTGGTGTTGTAGCAATACTCCCTAAGGTGTAGCCACTTCACCCATGCTCACTACTACCTAGTCACATAGTTGTGCAGATATCCCTCCAGCCACTTATTCACTATATCTGTCTTCCCATCTGTCTGTGGGTGGTAGCTAGTAGTAGGATTCAGCTTTGTGTCCACAAGGTTGTTGATTTTTGGTAGCATCAGATGTGCTCTAAGTCTCAAATTTTGCAGCGAGTCTTAGGCACATGTATTCCAAAGAACCTAGAAAGCGTTAGGGAAATTCTATCCAGAAACAATTTTATTAAAATAATTATTTATTTTTAAAGGGACCCTAAGTCTAAAATTAGGAAAATAAAATAATTAAAGGGTATTAATACAAACTATGGGTGTAACTTCTAGAAGAAGATGAGGATCAAGAAAAAATGATCTTAGCCATTGATTAGCTTTTATTCTGGGTCGTTTAATGTCAACGAGGAGATTATTTAAGAAGGCTTGGGGGTCACTTGGAAAAACACGAAGAGATTTTAGTGAATCGATTTTCTGAAGTAGAGCAGCTGCCAGGAGATTTTCGATAGTGAGCTTTTGCAGTGAGGAGCAGGGATAGTTGGGTTGGAATCTCTTCTCCAGGGCCCAGGAACAGTAGCAAAGAGGCAGAGAGACACTAGGAGGAGACAACACAAAACCAAGAGGGGTTGATGCTAGGTCAGAAGGCCCACGCTAAGCCAGAAGGGGTCACACAGAGGCAACACAGTCTTTGAGTGCAAAAGTCCGAAATCTATTGGGGAGCTAAGATTTCTGAGCTAGGATAGATGGAAACTACTCCAGAGGGCAGATGTTTCCTTGTTGGGCTAACACAAAGCCTGTTGAGGATGATGCAAGGCTAGCGCAGAGATAGTCGGTGACAATTGGTTTAGCTGCCGGAACAACTGGAGTTTCCAGGTAGAGTGAGGTAACCTCACTAAGTTTTTCTTCTAGTTTATTTTTCTCTGTAACTGGATTGTCAAAAGGGCATCCAAAGTTGTATTCAAAAACTACTGCTTAATAATATAAAACCCTGAGAGTTGCTACACCGATTTTCCCGCATTGGGATTTTTCCGTGGACATTTGTCCAAAAAATATTATCACTTATGCATCTTTCTCTATTTGTTTTGTTCTTTTTTTTGGCAAATTAATTAATTAAGTGAAGATTGAAGTGTGTTAGATTTGATATTTGTTGTAGGAAACATTAAATAATTTGTTTCAATATTTAACAGATAGGAGAAGTTTAATCAGTTGCTGCAGTAGGTGATTCGGGTGGGATTCTCGAATTTTCACATGGTTTCGGAGCATTGCAGGTGAAGCAAGAAACAACAATACCAAAGACCCAGCGTTGAGCAGAAGAGGGAGTTCAAAAAAGTTGTAGGAGGCAGTAGTTCGAAACCCCAAACAATTTGCGCAGTTCTAGTGGAAGGGCTGAAATTTTGAGGCATTCTCTCTCTGAGTGAGTCAACGGAGGGAAGGGATTCCAAATTGTGTTTTTGCTGGGGCAAAGGGAGTAGCACAAAAGCCTTAGCGTGAAGAGAGTTGGTGGGACATAGTCTTTTCTACAGGCTGTTTTGCTTGGCAGAAAGACGTCAGAGGAGAAGGAAAGAGCACGGGAGGGAATTTCTTCCTTAGAGAATTCCTAGCCAAGGAATTCAAATTCTCATGAACTGAGCAACAGCAAGGGGTAGCAGTTTTACTAGCTCCAGTAAGGAGTACACGTTGACACCTAATCATTGGGATTGGGTGAACACTTGTAAATAATGTAAATAGTAAATGATGGAAAATGAAGAGTCATTGGGAGGTGAAGCCCAAGAGTCACTCCCTCATGTATATAACCATGAGTAATCTATTGAAGTTTCTAATTTTACTTAGTTTAGAAATACTTCATGCACTTTTTCTGATTTATTCCTACCTACTTGTTATTTTTCTTTAACAAGTTATTTATAGAGTAAATACTAAAAATAAACACCAGTGCATGCTCAACATATTTTAGATCAACAACTAAAAGAAACAAGAACAAACACACCACATGACACCATTATTTTTGGACCAATGTCCCCGAAAAAACCCAATGCAGGAAAATCGGTGAAGCTATATGAGGGATTTCTTATTAAGCAATATGAAGTACAATTTGGGTGCCAAAATTGACCTACCCAACAGATAATTTCCTTAGCATCTATACCTCATAGTTTGAGAGAGATATCCTGGCTAAAACCCTAGAAAACCCTTCCGGCAGCTTCTCAGTACGAAATTGCTTTTGCAACCCCAACATTTGCCCAATCTGGACTACGTCAACCCCTCTCTATCTCAAGTTGACCCTGGATCAGCCTTTCCTGGCCTATGTTTGCCCCACGAGGCCCTGTGTCAGCTCTGGGAGCCTCTGTATTAGCTTCATTGGCCCCTCTGGTGCACTGCGCAACACCTGGCTCCCTCTCCGTGGCCCTGTGTGAGCCCTTGCTGGCTCTGTATCACCCTCCTTGGCTACTGCACTGCTCTCTTGGCACAATCTTTGCCTTCTCTGTTTCTTTGTACTCAATGCCCCTCTATTGCTCTCCCAATGCAGTCTCTGCCTTCTCTATTTTTCTGTACTCAATGCCCCTCTACTGCTCTCCCGATCACTGATTCTATCTCTCTTAGCAAACCCCATTCTAGAGAATAGAATAACTGATCATCTGGTGTTCTCTCCAAGTGACCCTCAAGCCTCCTCTTATACTTTTCCTGTTGACATATCAATGCCTGAGATTCAGTCCCTAATCAATGGCTAAGATTAGATCTAGCTTGATCCATGTCTTTTGGACCACTCTAACATAGATTCATATTAATAAACATTAATATTTTATTTTCCCTAAGTTTAGACTTAGGAACTCCATTAAAAATATTAATTATTTTAATATATCCTGATCTGATTAGAATCTGCTCAAACCCTTTCTGGGTATTGGATATCTCATGTGCTCCAACCTCTCCACCAAATTTCGTGGCTATAGCACATCCAATGGTACCCCAAATCAACACTCCCTCTTAGCGAGGATTATGCTCTAGCAATACTCCTCACTTAGTATTACTCTGATCATCTCGGCATCAGTACCTGTGCTGATGCTAGGCCTTCCTACACATCATCCTTTGCATTGCTGCCTCCTGTACTGCTGCTCATGGTTCTGCCACTACCACTGTTGCATATGTACGACAACTCCCTCTGCATCCATGCTGTTGCTGGTCCTTTCTCCAAACACTACATCTGCATTGCACCTCCTCTCATCATGTTGCATTGTACTTTCCACTTCTGCACTACAATTCAGTTACTGAGAGGTAAGTAACTGATCCTCTAACTAACCCCCCTGTTAGTCTAGAAACACCCACTGATGCTGAAGCTCCCTCTACCACTGACAAGTGCTCCCTCTCCGACCTCTGTGCTACCGCAACAACTCCCTGCATCTCGCACCGTTGCACACCTCTTTATGCCTTCCTGCACTGGTGCAACACTCCTGTGCCTCTTGTACTACTGCAGCCTGCTAACTCTATGCTATCTTGGGATTCCTACACTATAGCTCTCTCTATCGCTCTATCCGCATCTGTCTCTACCCACCCAACCAGTCCTGCTACTCCTCGATGGGGCTCCCGTAGCAAGGTATAAACCAAGAGGCTGGGTAGCTCAAGGATCCTGCCCCTCATCACCTATAGTCCACATAACTACAACTCAATGTCTCCCCACTTCCGCTCAAGTGATGTGTGTGCACTCATGGCATAGCCATCGTCTGTCAAAACTTCCTTCTCTACCTGTGTTGGTGCTACCTTAGTCTCGGAAGACTTTCCCTTACTCTTATTCCTTGGCACTGGGTCGCATAATGACCCATCTCCCCACAGTGGAAGCACTTGATCTTGGAGATATCTTCCTTCTTCAGCTTCTCCTGCTTTACCTCAAATGCTAGGGCCACATCCTCCTCCTCCTATTTGACCTTGATCCCTTTGCTGCTACTACCTGTCTTCGACTGTTGTCTTATCTCTTCCTAGCAAAGAGTTGCCCACATCTCATCCCAAGGTACGAGATTCCCTCTGCCCAAGATGCTCTGGACATACACTTCCCACTCTTCTAAGACAACATTCAGGGCTCTCCTCACCATAAGCTTCTGATTCGATGTCACTCATATAACATTCAACTAGTCTTAGATCTCATTCAGTCCTCTGAAGAAGGTGTCAATCGGTTCTCCCTTCTTCATCTAATACGACCTCAACTGGTTCTCAGATAGCATTCTTCTCTACATAGAAGTATGCTGATACAATTTCTTGGGGGCCTCCCACACCTCATACTTCATTTCCTTCTCGACAATGTGTGGAACTACATGGTCCTTAACCCCATCAAGGATGATGCACTTGGCCCTCGCCATTGCCTCCTTGTACCTGTCATTATCATTGGGGTCGACTCGGACAACTATTACCTTCAAGGTGAAGTTTTTGACACGATTACTGTTAACAACTGATAAGATTCTGGCCTTCCAGATTGCAAAGTTTGATGCTCCGTCTAGTCTATCCTATTCTCTTACCCCATGTAATGCCATGACGCTCCTCTACTTCCCTCCTGGAAGTTCTCTGTTCAACTCCTTTGAGTCTCTACTTCCCGTCTTGAAGTTCTCTTCTAGACTCCCTCTGAGTCCTGATTTCCTTTCTAGAAATCCTTCTGCCGTTTGTCGAGATGCCCCCTACTTTGATCATCTTGTGCAACTACACTGCTGATCTAGGTTTCTCGGCTAGAAACCCTCGGTAACAACTCCTTTGGCCCTACTCCATCAGGTACTATTTTGACTACAGTACCTCACTAGCTCCACTCTGAAATATTCTGGCAGCCTTCTAGACCCCAGCAACTGCCTCTCTATGAACTGCGTCAGCCTCTCTCTACCTCATGTTGGCTCTACGTCACCTCAAATGGGTCTGCGTTAGCCCTAAGATGCCATGTGTCAGCAACGCTAGCCTCTCTGAGGCTCTGCACGATTCCCAACTTCTTCTGCATGGCTCTAGCTGGCTCTACATCACACTTCCTTGGCTTCTGCGCTGCTAGAAATAGCTTCTGTCACCTCGGGACAGTTGTTTTCTGTTGCTATTGCTCCGCTCAGCTAATTTCTTTTAGTCCTCCTGTGATCTGCAACCTCACTCTGATACCATGTTGGAGTTTCCAATTTCACTTAGTTTAGAATCCCTTCATGCACTTTTTCTGATTTATTCCTACCTACTTGTTATTTTTCTTTAACAAGTTATTTACAAAGTAAATACTGAAAATAAACACTAGTGCATGCTCAACATATTACATATCAGCAACTAAAAGAAACAAGAGCAAACACACCACATGACACCATTATTTTTGGACCAATGTCTCCAGAAAAACCCAATGCGGGAAAACTGATGTAACTATCTGAGGGTTTTCTTATTAAGCAATATCAGAGTACAATCTGGGTGCCAAAACTAGCCTACCCAATAGAGAATTTCCTTAGCATCTATACCTCACAGTTTGAGAGAAATCTCCTGGCTGAAACCCTGGAAAACCCTTTCGGCAGCTCCTCGGCACAAAACTTCTCCTGCAACCCCAACATTTGCCCCTCTTTGTCTCTTGTTGACCCTATGTCATCCCCAAGAGGCCCTGCATCAACTCTATGAGCCTCTACATCAGCTTTGTTAGCCCCTCTGGTGCTCTGTGCCACACCTGGCTCCCTCTGTGTAGCCCTACGTGAGCCCTTGCTGGCTCTGTGTCACCCTCCTTGGTTGCTGCGCTACTTTCCCGGCACAATCTCTGCCTTCTCTATTTCTCTGTACTCAATGCCCCTCAGCTACTCTCCCAATCACTAATTCTATCTCTCTTAGCAAACCCTTCTCTATAGAATAGAATAACTGACCATCTGGTGTTCTCTCCAAGTGACCCTCAAGCCTCCTCTTATAATTTTCATGTTGACATCTCAACGGCTGAGATTAAGTCCCTGATCAATAGTTAAGATTAGATCTGGATTGATCCATGTATTTTGGACCACTCTAAGACAGATTCATATTAATACACATTAATATTTTATTTTCCCTAAGTTTATACTTAGGGAATCCATTAAAAATATTAATTATTTTAATATCTCCTGATCTGTTTAGAATCTGCCCAAACCCTTTCTGGGTATTGGAGATCTCATGTGCCCCAACCTCTCCACCAAATTTCGTGGCTAGTGCACATCCGATGCTACCCCAAATCAAAATAATTTTAATGAATAAACACAATTCATTTGAGGAGTTACCTCCTAGCCTGACATGGTATTAGAGCCAGATCCATTTTTAGCTTTCCTTCCCTTATAACTCCCTTCTGCCATTTCTATAGTCTTCCCCATTTCTGCAGTCTGCCATATTATTTGTCCCTATGAATGTGTTGAAAGCCTAAATTTAATGTGGTTGACCTCCCAATGTTTCACTTGTTTCCTCCAGGCTTAACACCCCATACACTCCGGTCCACTGTGGTATACACTGCCCTTCTACACGTTATACCTGCACCACACTGCACTACTCCATGTTGCATATTACATTGTCCACACTCTGCAAATGCATTGACTCCTAATTGTTATGCTCCAGTTTGGCGAACCCACGACTGTCTGTTCCTCTCCCCACAACTTACCGTGTTCGCATACCCCATCCGCTACCTCCACTATGTTATTACCATGCCATACCTCATGTTTGAATGCTCCCTTTCACTGTCGACACCCCTCCACAGTTTTTCAGGGCCTTGGCCTCTCGGCTGTCTCCCTCAAGCCTTAGCCCCACTGAGCACTGGTCCTGCAATACCACCCTCCAATCCACACTGTTGTCACGCTTCCTCTGTTACACTCCTTGGCTCCTAGTCCACTAATTGCTCATGGCTCCATGGAACTCCTACCTATCATAACGTGGAGCCTCCAGCAAGGTACAAACCAGATTAGTGGATACACAGAGGTGCGCATCGCTCCAAACATCGTATGGCAGTGCGTATCTAGTCGATACCATAGGTCCCAAGTCAACACCACTGCACAGCGGAACATAGTAAATTTGGTCTCAATTATTAGCACTTGACTCCTGGTTATTATCATTGTAAATCTGTTCCTGGTCTTTACCAGACCATTGGCCAGTGCCTTGGTATTTGCAACACAGTTACACATGATATTCTGATAAATCCACTCTTGGTTGACATTATCCAAACCACCTCTACTCCCATATAATACCCTCTCCATTTATCCCCTCCCCCATATAACATCTCCCCCAAGTATTACCTTTGTCCCATATATATCAGATTACAATTTTATACTAGAACTATGGAAAGGAGTCTGTGTAGGAGAAGGACATAATGAACCTGCAAAGACTAACTCAAACAAGGAATTCGCCATTTGGGAAAACAAGAATAGCAAGGCTTATGCCTTGATTGCAACATCTGTAAATGAAGAGGTGAGTCACCATATTTCACCATTTTCAAATGCTTTTGAAGCCTTACAAAAGTTGAAGGAACTCTATGACTCACACCATGCGCTTGAAGTTTTCCAATTGATGATTAAATTTTTCAGCCTTGAATTGCAAAATAATGATCCTCTTTCTCTAGCATCAGAAGTAATATCTATTATGCATGATATCAAAGTCACTAATGTTGAACTAGACATTCCTCTGATAGCTATTGTCAAGGCACTGTTAAAATTTCTAACCCGAAATTCTACTACAGCAATTGATTTATTTCACCTACCTATTCTTCACAATAAGTTATTTACAAAATCCCTTCAGCAAACATTAAAATAAATTCTACTGCAGTTTTGGGCATCGAATCCCCCCACAACATGTTTTGGGGCTCAAAGCCCAGGTTTTGGTCAAAGGTTTTGTAAGACTCCATGAATTGTGGGCGTGGAGTGCGAAGTATAGGATGAGTCATAGGGTTGTTCGCTCTAAAATATTGTAATGTAATGTAAAGTAATGTCAGTCTACCCATGGTCCGTGGACCATGTGAGTGTATAAATAGAGCAAGACTCTAAGTGTGAAGATATCGAATTAGAGAGAAGAATAGGAATGGTTCAAGCATTGAAGAAGAGTCAAAGTGTACTGGGTCATAGTAGTAGGGAGAGGCTCTGCAGCTGAATGCCCAGAGGCCTATTAGAGTCCGCAGCTGAGTGCGTGTACCCCTGCAGCTAAGTGCGTAGGGCAGTGTCGAGTCTGTAATCAGGATTGAATATTAATAAAGATAATGTTGATTCTAAATACTGTGTATCTGGGTTACCTCTTACTTTTATTCATTTAGATTGTTTGATGATTGCACGCACTTATATGAATGTTGAATGATAAATAAGAATACTGGGCTCACACAGATAAGTTAAGTACTATAATAATAATGCAGTAATTATAAGGAATCAAGGTAATACATTCTTCGCACTGCAAACAGAGATGCGTGAAGGAAGCTTCATAGTTGCAAGGGATAGATAGCTGTGCGAAGCAACATGTACGAAGGGTCGAACCGCGAACCTCCCAAAAATCAACAAGACATCCCTAGGGTGTAGAAACCTGGTTCCAGCACCCTCCCATACTAACTTGAGTGAGACCTCAGTCTGCACGCTGCAGACTGTTACTGAAACAACTGACAATTTCGGGATTTGTTTGGCTAAATCACCTCCGAACCTGGATCAGGCCCCAACAAGCCAACAAATGGTTCTGTTGTCGGGACCGAGATTTGCATAAGGGATGTCCGATGTCGTGCCATCAGAACCCAACAAAGAAGGAAATTGAAGAGTGGTTGGACAAGAAGACTCAAGAGTTCGTGACATAGGAAAATAGACCTCCGCGAGTATCTAAGAAATAGTGGTTAGAGTGCTACTTGTATACAAAAATCCACGAAATTTTCTTTGCATCCTTTCCTTTTGAGTTGTATTAGTGGATCGCGAAGTTAACAGACAACCATGGAATGTGTAGGCTCAATAAACCAATAGTGTGGACTCCGGAATTAGTGTGCAGACTAGAAGTGACAGAAGATAAGATCATACGAGCTGTGGACCATTGGCTCGACCAGATAATAGGAGGATTTATCACTAAGTTTGTGGTAGACATGACCGTTAGCTACAATAAGGCAGAATGAAGTTTTCTCATGAGACCACGAGATAAGTATATTAAATCTTTGAACACTTGGATTAAGGTGCTATTGTGTGAAAAGCAGGTTATGTGAATAAATTAATGTTTGGGACTACGTGGAGCAGGAAGATCTACAAAAGTGGAAGTAGTGAAGAGTTAGAAAATAGTCCCTTAATTTCACCTTTGCAAGAGAGCAAGGATGAGCTCGCCAAGGTTTCTACGAGAAATGCGGTTAGTTTGATAAGGCAGTGAATTCTGCATTTACCACCTCCACCCACACTACCACCCGTTTCACCCCACTCACCTCCATCTCCACCCACTCCACCTCTGCCACCTCCACAGTTCAGTATGGCGAGCGCGATCAAACTACCTGTATTCAGAGGAGTAGGGAATGAATATCCAGACCAATTTTGGTTCATGGTAAGAGCGGTGTGGGAAGCACAAGGTGTTATGAATGACAATGTTAAGAAAGCCAAGCTGGTAAGCGCGTTGTAGGATCACGCATTAACATGGTATATCAAGCATTCTGATGACCACCCAAATGCAGGAATTGCAGAAATCCAGGTCGTGCTGAATAGGGAATTTAGCAGACCAAAGTCAGAAACACAACCAATCATCGGGTTTAAAGAGATCACGATGCTCCCAAGCAAGACACCCTGGGATCTAGATCAACGGATGAAGAGTACGATTCACAAAGCCAATATGATGTTGACAGATGGACAAGATTGTGCAAGGTTTGTAGCATCTCTGACACTGCACTTGAGGATGGCGTTGTCATAGTAGAAACTTTCACCCAGGCCAAAGCATTGGAAATGGAAATGAGATTACATGAGACCCCTATACAAGACCCTGGATTAGGAGTCCAACAAATCGACGCGGAGCTACAGAATTTGTGCCTGGAAATGTAGAGTTTGAAACAGGATAGGGCACCTCAGCCAGATGCGTGCAAGGAAGTATGGTGCATAAAATGCAAAGGCCAAGGCCATGATAAAGATCACTGTCCAGTGTTCGCGAACTACTTGGCAAGACGAGGGTCGAAGTCATTGAGACCAGAGGCATAGGCAGGGCCGAGTGCGATACTTGTTTTATGGTGCGCGATCTGTCAGATCGGAGGGAAACACAATATATAGATATACACACATACACTTCAACAATAACATTTAGAAAACCAAAAATTTGGGTACAGTTCCATAAGAATATTGTGGCAGAGAATCCACAAAAATTTCTATACAATTTGTGCAAGAAAAGATATAACAGTCAACATGTTGAACAAAGTAAAAGGGAAGATCCTTTTTAAATAATCTAAAGGAATATATACATCCATGCATGTTATATGTATGGTTTTAAAACAAAGTTAAGAGAAGATTATTATAGAACAAGTAAGTAAGACCCACAATATTGTAAGGTGAAATGATGGTTCGTTAAGGCCTCCATGGCCGCACAAATAAATTAAAAATCATGTAGGGTTGAAAATTCAATAACCAGGTAAACCCTAATTTGGCTTATGTCTCTTAAGGCAAAATTGTAGCAGTACACCACGTAGAATTTGGGAGGAATGTAGAAATTGTATACCAAACTATAGGAATCATGAAGTCAAGAAGTTATCCTCTAAATTTGCAAGTTGTTTGGTGGGAAGCTACTAGTTCATACGAAATCCATTACTGTAACCAAATGAATTGCTAAATTAGCAATGGAATCTTGGATGATCATTCAAGAGGTTAACGAAAAACGAAGAGATACAAATAGGTGCACAAATGAAGTAAAATTGTATCCTTGAGAAGTAGAGTTGTGACTTGTCCTCCTCATCAACTATGAGCACAAAGGAACTAGATGTTAATTGCAGTTTTAGGAAGAAATCTAAATCGAGTCAAGATATGTCTTTGTAGCACAACCAAAACATAAAAATAAACTATGGTAAAGGAGAAACTCTTTACCTCAGTAGAAGTGAGACCATGCTACTCCTGGAACAAGAAAAGTATATAACAAAATTTGTCATCATGGGAATAATTGGGTGTTTTAAATGAGAACATAAGCCTATATCGAAATGAAACTTTAAAAATTAGTAAAACGACATTTTGAGCCTTAGCTATAAATGTCGCAAAATAAAGAACATGATTATCACTCTTAATAACCAATGCAATAACAAATAGAGAAAAACCCTAATTAGTAAGGAAATTTTCTTAGAAAAATGGAGAGAATGATTTTCGGCTTAGCAACTGCCCTTTTAGAAATTATAATGCGAGAGAAGGGACTTGTATCCATATTCTTCCACGAGACTACAACAATCCCACTATGAACTACTAAATTGGAAAGAACGAAGCCCATATCCTTCCTTAGAAGGGTCAAACCCTTTCATGCATACTTAGGGTTTGATAAAGCACCATATTTCATACCTCCTTCCATAGAAAATATTGACAATGCTAAGTGAATTTATATCAAAGAATACTTTTACCCTTTACTTTATACCAAGTTGACCTACCAATTCAACATGGCTAAGCAAACTAGGGTACTCTGGTATCTCAAAGGAATGCAATCGAAACTAGAAGAAACATTTTCAAATTACAATACTCGAATTTACGAAAATCAAAGCCCAGATAAATAAGAGACTCGGTACCTAAGAATTGTATAATTTATTCAATATTCCCTCTATAGTTATCTTAGTAAATTGAAGGAGCAATATAAACAATTGGTCAGCACCACTATAAAAATGTGAAGGAGAGTAATAAATTATACACATAGGAAATAGATAAATGGAAGTAACAGCTTAAACTAGAACCAAGTCTTACATTACCTAAAGAAATACAAAAGGTAGAACAACGTAAGACCTGGAGTAACCTTTGAGGTGCATTTATAGAAATTTCAAGTAAAAATTAACATTAAGCCATCACAGTCATACCAGGTGGTCCAACACTTTGGTCACCAGAGGAAACCAAATGAAACATTAAGACAACGAATTCAAAAGGGAGGGTTAGTCACTAACAAACCCTATTTTTTTCCATCATTGGATCTCAAAATTAAATCATGGTCATAGAAATGCATGCGATTGGCGCTCCATGTGAAATTCACATGGTAAGCCCTAACATGAACTTTTTTAATGAACCATGTGTATTAATAACCAAGAAAATAATAAAACAATCCCACACCCACAATCACTACGAATGATACCAAGGTGTAGAGTAGTTTCACGGGAGATAATATTCTATAAGTGGATATCTAGCCTAAGCACCATGGTACTTGTTAAATTATATAACATATGAAAATTGGGTCAAGATTAGTATATGTGAAGAATCAATGGATACCAATACTAATGGATAAGACCCTTCAACTAGAAATTGGCTATATTCCTAAAAGGAAACAAATTCTTAATCAATTGAAGTAAAAGACACAAGGAGTTAAAATGATCAATAACACATAGGCGTAATCACATTAATGTCCCATGAAACAAACTTGTCAGTGGTGAGTCTAAATACTCCAAATAATGACTAGGTGGAATCCACCTTGAACCCAATAATAATTCTTACAGAAAGTAACAAATCATTTGATGATGATGTATGTACAACAATGGGAATGTTAAAGAAATAAGAGTGTATATTGGGAAGTGAAGAAATTTGTGATAAATATGTATGTACAATAATAATAATGTTAAGGAAAAGAAAAATAAAATTCGGTGAAATTGAGGTATGTTACATGTGGTATCATATTTGTAGGTTCAAATGTGAGGCCTAAGAGTCAAACCATCCTTGCAGGTATTTTGCAAAAACTATCTAAAGGTATTTTGTAGAAATAGTTAAATTAGTTTTGTCAAATGATCTATAGAACTTAAAGGCCTATGGTCCAACCCACAATTAACAAAGTTACTATGTAAAGCAAAGAATACATTAATGATAAAATATCTACTAGATCTCTTGATAAATGAGAGTAGATCTAAGTGTAGATAGGAGATAAATTGTCACCTACTACAATGCAATTGCTGGAAGAAGTAAAAGACTAAGGAACATAAGTATATCTTGAATAAAATAAATTGGTTGAAGATTGTGGTAAGCAAGAGCAGGGGATGAGAAGTACACTATTCCGTTAAATAAATTATCCATAAGGATTTTAGCAAGTAATTAACTATGCATAATTGGATGAGAGAAGTATACAAGGTGTTGGCTTATAATAACTATGCCAAAAAGAGCAATGTTTCTTGTGTTAATTTAATAACTGTACCAGGAAAATAGGGAAATCAAGTATTGATACAAACACTTATTCGTGTCTAT
>APFE031212987.1:0-10115 GCA_000404065.3 Pinus taeda | reverse complement strand
TGAGAAGAGATGTGGTGGCTACATGCCTCTGAACTGTGTTAAAATGAGGCTTGAAGGCCTATTTATTGTTTAGAAACAATGTAAAACCCTAAACATCCAAAAACCTAACCTTAGAAGATGAAATGAAAAATTGTGGGCCCTGTTTGGGTAAATTGGTACATCAACTTCCCAGGGTCGTAACTTTGGCATATGATCTTTGTTTGACATGCAAAATATCTCGTTAGAAATATTTATCTGAGAACTACAAATTTTGGAAAAGGAACATCAGTCTGTGGACAATTTTTGCTCCGAGTTTTCCTAAAAAATGTCGTTTAGGGACTGAAAACAGCTCCAGAAGTACAGGACCATAAAAACTGCTAAAAATAGTAAATTATGCTACAACTAAGGAATCTGAAAAGCTAAAAGAAACAATGGTGGAGGTCCAAGTGGATTTGGATGAAGGCCACAAATATCCACCTAGATCACAAAGACACACAAGGGCTAAAACCTTTAGAAGATCATCAAGAGAATCAATCATCAAAACAAACCTCTCATCTCAAAGGCATCACAAGGACAATGATTACATCATTATATTTAAGAAGGAAGTTTCTAAAGAAGACATCAGAATCCCTTTTTCGTTCAAACAACTGTACACTTGAAGAATTCCTGGGAACATTGCATAATCATCACCGCGAAGAAGGAGACCTCGAGCAACCTTACCTCTACTAAAAAAAATAATAAATACAAATTTGAGCATATTAAAGAAAAAGGCAAGGATGCATGAAGTCATGGTTTACATATTGGCTAGGTGAAATCAACATAATATTTCCTTATATGGAATATGAGGTGGTTGACAAAAATGAAGGAACTATGAATGGCAATTCTTGGGAAGAAATATCTTAAGAGAGAGAAGAGATAATGAAAGAGGAAACTATGGAAAATACAATCAATATATGTTGACTAGAATAAATTGGCCTTCATATCTTGATGGGAAATATATGAATCCTTTGGTAAAGCTTGGAAAGAAAGAAGAACCTTGAAAATTGAATATCTTGGAGATGTGTAAATATGTATGCACGATGCTGATTTTGCAACAAGGGGATATCATGCTGAAGGGACATCACTAAAGGTAAATATTGATTTGATGTTCATTTTTTATTTTTGAACAAAAATTGGATGGGTTGATATAGGACTACCAAAAGAGGGTTGTAGATGTTATCTACAAGTGACACTCATGTGATTGGATGGAGGATCCTGAAGGAAACATGACACGGAAGAGATAGTTGTATGAAATAAATCCAAATGTCAACAAGAACATCACTTTCATACAAGAGGGAGGATTTCATGACTGACATGTGGAAAGTTATGGATGGCCAATACCCTAAAAGATGAAGGCTTTATAAATATACATACAAAATTCATGACATCGAATGGAGGATCTATACAAGTAGTTGTAGGTCCAATGGTATCCACCATAGAAGAGATAACTCATGTTGGAAATAGGTCCCTAGGTAAGAGGGAGATTGGAAGCAAGCTTTTGGTTAAGAAGGAGCTTGGAAGCAAGTCCCTTGCTAAGAAGGAGCATGTACAATTCCCTAGTTAAGAGGGAGGTTGTGTACATTCATTTTATGAGAATTGCTACATTGTTTGATAGGAGCTGGCATATCCTCTGTAGTTGAGAGGGAGAGATAGAAAAATCATCCTTGTCTTTGATGGGCCTCTAAATTAGACATAAATTAAGGCCCATACCTTTGAATTAAACATTCATTTAAGGCCTATGACCATCCTTCGACACATTAAACCTCTATTTCTACATTAGATAATGTATTTTTAACTTTAATATATTCATTACGAAGGTTTATTAATAATTGGATATTTGTGCCTAATATTATTTATTTTTGTGGAATATTATGAGAATATTGGGCAGATTATGAAAATTTGAAGGAGGAGATAATTTAGGGACTTGTTCCCTACTAAAAGAGAATCAATAATGAATAATTAATCAACAAGATATTATGGAATTATGGCACACATTTTGGAACTCCAATGATCGAGAAAATCTAGGAATGTGTTCTCTCCCATTTAATGCAGATTCATGTTATTAGCGACCACATCCACTAATCAAGGGATTTTGGTGGGGAAAAATTTCTACTTTCATGGGGAATGATTCCTAATCATTTTGTATAAGTACCAAGTCAAATTTTCCTCTAGGAATAGATTTTCATTAGTGTTCTTGTAGAGAGAACTCGTATTTTTGCAGCTCCATTGTATTTTATTGCAGGGATGTAATTGTATTGATGAAAGTAATGAAGATCGGTGTCATGTTCACCTTCTAAATCTTGTTCTCCTCCATAGGACTATAATTTTCCTTGGCTTGGACATCCCAGGAGCCTCACAGCCCTTTTGTATCATTTTATTTCCTTCTTTTCATTTATTCACATGCATTTCTTGTTTTTATTTCTTTCTATTTCTGCATTTAGTATTAATGATTTCTTCTTGTAGGATTGAGTTAAAGGATTGGTGTAAGTTATTTTGCATGATGACAAGCATTATTTCATCATTGGAAAAGATTTGTAATTTCATATCAATCACTGAGCTACTTGTATTAGTCTTCCTATTCCCAAATCTAGATTTTTGGAACTCCTCTGTGGGAAAGAACAATAAATTTCTGCTATTTTTTTGGGCATGCTAACGAGCTTCAATCAAGCTGGTTCCAATTGCATTAGATCTAAAAAACATTCTAGTTCATAAGAAAAATTACCCCATTGCATTTTCACTTTATTAGGTTAGCCATTTTTTATATTTACTAGCTCACTAGTTCTCGAATTTCTAGATTTTCGACTAGTAATGTTTTTATATTTTTTAGTATGGGTTAGTAGAGGTACGTTTTAGTGATCCCACTTGGAATGGGGACCTAAGACATCCTAGTTAATAAAAAAAATTTCCCATCCAACTTGTATTTGATTTTCTTGTTCATTTGATGAATTATAATTTCGTATAGTAAATTTGTAACATCTTGTTGTAAATGAGGGGATCCTATAGGAAATCATTGTAGCATTGTGTAGGAAATCACTGTGGTGTCCTGTAGGAAAGCCTGTTTTGAGTCCAAATTGAGAAAAATCATCATGGAAGCTAGGATTAGGCCTCTAATTGACCTCCATGCCATCAAGACCATTTTAACCCTCCTTCTCCCCACTTTTCTCCCCTGCCAAAGATAAAGGAAAGATTATCATTTGCATTTATAAAGTAAAAAGATATAAAAAATGAATTCTCTTATATTTACACATGTAAACAATAGTTAATATTTTCTAGATTAGATTTCATGCTCAGTTAGTTTATCTCATCACATGTGGTAAATAGGGTTAAGCTAGGTTTCTTTAACATTTAGTTCATGATCTTTATGCAATTAGAATAGGTTTCTTTCCTTGCACTTTCTTTCTTGCAATAGGTTAGGGTTTCATTTCAAACATTTCATTTTCTGCAACTAGTTTAAGATTTAACTTTAGTACATGCACTCCATTGCATCATGATAGCAAATGAATGACACATTTTATGGTGCACATATAGTGTTGATAGTTAAAGCTGGTAGCCTTGGGGGTTGCAGCATTCTTGATGCAATATTGAGGCTCATCACTTTTTGGTGCCGTTGCTAGGGAAGTGTTAAAGTATGTATTTTTTTTCTTCCCTACTTGATTCATTTAGTTTTACTTTGTGCAAAAACAAAAATTATTTTTGTTAGAAATATTTAATTTAAAAAGTAGGAAACTCCATTGCATTATAGTTTTCATTCAATCATAAAAACAAAAAAATATCCAACACGAGAGCACCTGTCCATTTGATCACATGGTGCAGTAAGAGCCACATCACCATTCACTTTTGTAGGTAGAAGAAGAAGATGGAAAAGAATGTAGAAGAAATTGATGGAGATGATGACATTGAGGAAGATCCTCTCAGATTTCCCATTCAAGATACTGATGGTAGTGTGCACATGAAGAAAATCCCTCCATATTTTCTTCCAAAATTTCATGGTCTAAGGTTAGAGGATCCATAAACGTTTCTCTTTGAATTTGAAATTGTTTGTAGATCTTATGGTTACGTATTGAAAACTCAAAAAATGAGAGTGTTTCTACCAACATTGAAGGATAGATCTCTTAAATTGCTTATGAGGTTAGGGACTAATTCAATAAGATCATGGAATGATATGAAAATTATATTTCTTGAAAATATATATAGATCATGATCTTAAAGAAGAAATATTTAAAATGAATCAAGGAGAAGATGAGAGCCTTCAGGATGTAATAGATAGGTTCATGTACAATGTTAAGAGGGGAAAATTACATCATTTAGGATCTGGCACACTAAAATCCCTCTTACTTGGAATAATTAGCGATGAGTGGATTGATTTCCTTGATCTCATGAGTAGAGGTGATCTATACCAATTATGAGTTGAATAAATTTGTGAAACATGGAAATAAATATCAGGAGGAAAGGAAAGAGTAGGTAAATCAAAATCAAGGTCGATAAGTCAACCTAAGATTGGAAATTTGTTTGATTATTTTAAAACAGAAATTCTTAGCAATTTAACAAAACAAGTAGAAATGTTAAGAATGCAAGATGAAGGAAAAGAAAATGCTCATATTTTTGTTGCAGAATCACATGATGTTAAACATTGTCGATCATTACGAAGGTTGAAGGAAGTTTACCAAGAGGAAAATGGAGAATGTCAATCATGAATGCATCTATGTTATGTAGCTCCAAGAGGACAATGGATAAAGTCAATCACGAATGCATCTATGTTATGTAGCTCCAAGAGGACTATGGTAGCCTATACAACATGACATGATGCAAGAGCCTAATTCATAAATTTCAAAGTTATGCATATCAACCTCAAAGTAATTTGAACACACCCTTTCATTGGAAACATTGGCCATCTCAACCCCAAAACCAATATTGGTAACAAGTTTAGCGAGGAACTTATGGGATACATCCACAATAACCTCAGTATTTTCCTCAATATCCTCCATACCCAACTCCATGTTATCCCAACCATTCATCTCCACCACAACCACAACCCCATCCACATCCATCTCAAATATACACACCCACTCAACTACATGTACCACCATTTCTAAACCTACAAATTGAAGTAACTTGGCCCACTTAAAATGCTAAGGTACAACACTTCCAAACATCTCCTCTTGAGATCAATGGTATTCACCATAACTTAGGAAGAGTATTGCAAAAAAGAGATTCTCTTGATATCATTGAAGGGCTAGATGCAAAAGAAGAAGATTCGAAAGAGAAGATCAAATAATCATGGGTTGCACTTGATTAAGAGCAGACATCAAAATCAGAGATTGAGAAATCTCCCTCATGGTTACCATAAATCCCTCGATGTATTCAAGATATCAAACATCAAGAAGAGGAAGACTTGAAGGTCATGGTAGAAGACGACATGAAGAATGATACAAATTAGAAAATGGATGAGAGGCATCACAACTATATTGAAATATGGTTCGAGATAGTCACTAAGATGCAGCAATACTCTCTTCTTCAATTGTGCTTGATAACACCAAAGTCAAAGCATTTGATCATTCAAATTTAGCTACATGTCAAAGCATACATTTCAAGCATGCACATTAGTTTTTTTGTCATCTTGATGTGCACATGTCTCCATTGGAAGTATTCTTATACTTGAAAGTGATTTTGTTTTTAAAGTAGGGTAGGGTAGAAAAAAAAAGAGAGGAAAAAAATGAAAAAAAGAAAGAAGAAAATAAAGATCTAACGTGAAAACCTCCTTCGAGGCACCTCAGATTGCCTCATTGATTGAAAACCTCCATCAGGTGGTTATGGGTTGGGAAAAATTCTCAAATTCTCCAACAAGGCCAAGGCCATGCAAATCCATCACCCTCATATATTTCCATCATCCACCCATAATTATCAAGCTTATATCATTCAGTTTGCTTACTGTCGGAAAAAATAAAGGATGCTCTGTTTTACTACATGATACAAAAATACATAGAGCAGAAATTTGTTTTTGCCATAACTTGAAAACCATTCATCCTTTTGCCAATCTATTTCAGAGGGAGATGCATAAGTATGATGGTAACATGCTCAAGCAATTTCAGTGAATTCGAGTGTGTATTTTTTGAGAAATCACCCACAACCATTTTTACATTTTCGCATTATCCGTGCATCTATTTAAAAAGTTGTTCCATGGGGAGATCCATATCGATGATGGTAACATCCCCAAGAAATTTGAGAAAATTATAGTGCATGGTTTCCAATAAATCATCCTCCATCACCTTTAGTCATTTGTAGTTTTTGTCAAGATCCGTCCATACATTGACCAAATGTTTTTTTATGGGGAAGTGCATAATGATGATGGAAACATGCTCATAATGTTTCAAGTCAATCCATTCTACCATTTGGGAGACATGGACAAAAGATGTAGGCTACAAAAAGTTGTCTTATAAAACTACAAGATTCTGTGTAAGCCTAAGGATTCCCTGAAAACCTACAAGATCCTAGAGGATACAAAACAACACCTATAGCATTGGCAATGAGAAATTTTAAAAGGGAAAAATAGAGGTTGGCTTCATTAGAGAGTGATAAGGAGGTAGGAGCTGAACTTTCCCACATTTTTCCGAGTGAAAAGAATATAGAAAAGCCTTCTATTACATGGAAAAATATTGCAATCTATGGGAATCGTATACAGATAACTTTAATATAAAATTCCTCATTCATTAAGTTTGATAAGGAGACATATACAACCCTCCAAATCGATCAAAGAAAAATGACAGGGGGATTTAACAAGAGGGAACCCATGAGCAGAGTGAGGATTCATTAGCATCACCATCAAGTACCTACACATCAAGGAAAAACATCAAAGAAAAAAAGAGAAAAACACATGCAACAAATATAGCAAGGATTTCACTCTCCAACAAACAACATCTATACGAAGGCCATCAGGTAGGTACATGTATGCAATATTGTTGACCTATTCTCTTGAGCATATTATAGTTAGAAATTTTATAAGCTAAGGATGGGTTAGTAGTCTCAGTCTCATTCAACTAGTTAATTATAGGTCGCTCCTTCACTCATGCAACATTGAAAAGTAAAATTATGAAGGGTGATGATTTCAAGGAATGAGGATAGCAGTTAAAATATTTTTGTTTCAAAGGCAAAGTCACCACAACACTCTAAGCCCTTGATCCACTTCATATTCACTATCTATTGATCATTCAACAAAGCATGTGCTCCATTTTCACAAACCCACATTACTCCGTTTGAGACCTAGAATCAACATCCAATTCCTCTTCATCATTTCTCATCACTCCCATAAAGTTAAAAGTCCCTGAACGAGGAGGAATCACTACAACGGGAAGGCATTATGTTGCTACAAGAAGGAAGAAATGAAAAAACTATATTAAACCCCAAGATGGCAGAGCTTAAGAGAGACCTAATCAATACAGCGAACTACAACGCCATTAGGCAGTCATTTAGGCCACAAGAGAGAAGAAGAAGACAACAAAATGAAAGGAGACATTCACCATCAAAACAAAACTCAAACTGCAGTGATTAAAAAATGTTTTCAAATAGGTCTCCAATCTCTTTCTAGCGTTTTTCCAAGGCCTAAAAATGGGAAAAAGGCATGGGAATCAAGTTTAGGGTCTATCCTAGGCTCAAAATATCATTTATGCTCAAAAAGGGTTTCCCGTAGTGTGAAGAGGGTTTCCTATAAGTTTTCTATATAGTTTTGACACAAATTACTATACGATGTCCTAGTTCTCATCTAAATGTATTTTGAAGGTTTTAGAGGTATCCAAATGGAGGAACAATGTAGAAGAATGTTGATAAGGGTGTGGAAGACCTTTCCAAACTAGAAAATATTCAAGAACCCATCTTCAATAAGGGGAATAAGGAAACCCAATGGTCTCAAGAAATAGTGATTTTTCTTCGCACAAGTATGTTTTTGGGCTTGTACTTGCAGAACTTACATCCAAGATTCTTAATGCAGAAGAGAGATGCCACCAGGGCCATGAATGAGGTACAATGAGGTCAATGAGTTGTTCAGAGGATGAGTAACACTTTCAACACTTGGGGAGGGCGGGAGGGAGCGCGGGGTATGATGGGACTCTATGTTAGACATAAATTAAGGCCCATACCTCTAAATTAAACATTAATTTAAGGACTATGACCGCCCTTCAGCGCATTAAACGTCTCCTTCTACATTAGAATTTATTTTAAATTTATTATATTCATTAGGAAGGTTTATGAATAACTGGATACTTCTGCCTAATATTATTTATTTTTGTGGAATATTATGAGAATATTGGGCAGATTATGAAGATTTGGAGGAGGAGATAATTTAGGGACTTGTTCCATACTATAGGAGGATCAATAATAAATAATAAACACACAGGATATTATGGATTATGGCACATATTGTGGAACTCCAATGATTTAAAAAATATAGGAATGTGTTCCCTCTCATTTAATAGACATTCCTAGTATTGGGGATGAGGTCCACTAATCAACGGATTTTGGTGTGGAAAGCTTCCTCCTTGCATCGAGAATGATTCCTAACAATTTTGTATAAGTAGCAAGTCAAATTTTTCTCTAGGGATAGATTTTCATTAATGTTCTTGTGGAGAGAACTCATATTTCTATAGCTCCATTGTATTTTCTTATAGGGATGTAATTGTATTGATGGAAATAATGAATATTGTTGTTATGTTCAGCTTCTAAGTCTTTTTCTCCTCCATAGAACTTTAATTTTCCTTGGGCTTACCCATCCTAGGAGCCTCAGAGCCCTTTTGTATCATTTTCTTTCATTCTGTTCACTTCTTATTCACATGCATTTCTTGTTTTTATTTCTTTCCATTTCTGCATTTAGTATTAATGATTTCTTGTTGTAGGATTGAGTTAAATGGTTGATGTAAGTTATTTTGCAGGATCACAAGCATTATTTCATCCATGCAAAATATTTGGAAGTTCATAGTAATTATTGAGCTGCTTGGATTACTCTTCTTATTCCCAATCGAACTCCTTTGTGGCAAAGAATAATAATTTTTTTCTATTTGTTTTCAGCATGCTAACGAGCTTCGATCGAGTTGGTTCCACTTGCATTAGATCACAAAAATATTCTAGTTCATAACAAAAATTACACCATTGAATTTTCACTTGATTAGGTTAGGAAATATTTGTATTTAGCTCACAAGTTCTTGAATTTCTAGATTTTCGAATAGTAATGTTTTTCTATTTTTTTTCATGGATTAAAAGAGGTCTTTTTTTAGTGATTCCAGTTTGAATGGGGACCTAAGACATCCTAGTTAATAACAAAATTTGTCCCATCCAATTTGGATTTTATTTTATTTCTCATTAGATGAATTATGATTTTGTATAGTAAATATGTAACATGGTGTAGTAAATGAGGGGATCTTGTAGGAAATCACTGTAGCATCCTATAGGAAAGCATGTTTTGAGCTTGAAATGAGAAAAATAATCATTGAAGCTGGGATTAGGCCTCTACTTGACCTCCATGCCATCAAGACCATTTTAACACTCTTGCTCCACACTTTTCTCCCCTGCCAAAGATCAAGGAAAGATTATCGTTTGCATTTATAAAGTAAAAGGATTTAAAAAATAAAATCTTCTATATTTACACATTCACACAATAATTAGTAGTCTCTAGATAATATTGCATGCTCAGTTAGTTTTAATATTCACATGTGATAAATAGGGTTAATCTAGGTTTCTTTTACATTTAGTTCATTATCTTTATGCAATTAGAACAGGGTTCTTTCCTTGTACTTCTTTCTTGAAATAGGTTAAGGTTCCAATTAGAACATTTCATTTTCTGCAATTAGTTTAGGATTTAACCTCAATACATCCACTCTATTACATCATGATAGAAAAGGAAGGGCACATTTTATGCTGCACATACACTGTTGAAAATCCTTATGTTTGTACGAACCCGAGGTTGATAATTAAATTCGGTAGCCTTGGGAGTTGCAACATTCTTGTTGCAATATCAAGGCTCATTGTTCTTTAGTTTGGAAGAAAGAATGGAGGATTGGGTAAGACTATAGCATCTAATATTCTTTGAGGATGTGGTAGGGCATTGTTACCGG
>APFE031212980.1:0-10479 GCA_000404065.3 Pinus taeda | reverse complement strand
TGCAAATACTTTCCTTCTTTTGCTTTACGTTTTGTCCTTGAGTTGTCTTGTCCTCATAAGTCGACTCCATGGCCAATGCGAAGGCATTTGGTATATGTTCTTGATCCTTCGTAGGGGAGCATCCTCCCTAGTTAGTGCTGAATGTTATCGTAAATCTGACCCTAATTAGATCTTGGCTCCTTTTGTCAGTTTCGCCTCATGTCTCCCTTGTTATATAACTTTCTCTCATATTCTCATAATAAAAAATCACTCCTTCAATTTTTATGTTTGCCCTGCATCAGATATATTATTGTAATGATTATTATAACACGTAATAAAATAACTATTATACTAATTAAAAAATTAATATCTTAATTTTAAATAAATAACTACAATTATTATTATAATAAGTTAAAATTAAAATTAAATAAATGTTGACACGTAATCCTCACTATTGGGTGAATTTATGCAAATAGTTAAATTAGGAATGTGAAAAGTCATCAGGAGATGAACTGAGCAATCACACCCTTTTGTATATAACAATAACATACCTAATGAAATGAATCGAATCAGTTTTACTGCCTATTGGAGTTACTGTCTGGCCTGACATGGTATCAGAGCCAAGTTCTCAAAATAGTTGTAACTCCCTTCATTTTTGCTACTGAAGGTTGTACGCTGGTCTGTCATATGCATTCCTATTCCTAAGCGCTGTCCTGATCTGAGCACTGTCCCCTGAACGCTGTCCTACTTGCCTCAACGCCTCTGTCCTCTGAAATAGCTCTCGAATGTTTGGACTGACCCAACTGCGTTTTTAACGCTGCTGGATTTGTCTGTCTCAAATTCATTGCATGTCCTGGGGCACAGTCTGAACTTCATGCTCTTGCACGTTCTGACATGGTATTAAGCTTCGTGCAACAGGAGGGAATAAAACAAAGACACCTGGTCCTGGGCGATTGAAAGCTATCATGCAATCTGAGGGATTCAATCACTTGAACGAAAGTAACGCTGCTGAAGAACGCCTCTGTTTAGAGAGGAAGGCAGACAAACATTTTTCGGTGTGTTTGCGTTGAGTTTTATTGCAAAGAACGCCTCTGTCCAGAGCGGAAGGCAGACAAACGTTTTTGGCGTATTGGTATTGCGTTTGACTACAATCCGTGTTGCACTTGATTGCAATGGGAAATCGTGCTTGGATCATGGTGTAATGGTATTGGTATTGTGTTATTTCGTTGGTAGCATTACCATGACAATGTATTAGTATGGTATCACACCGCTCCTCCTTGTTGCTTGGTTAACGTCGAGATCGACTCCTCCCCATATTGCCTCCTCCGGTGGTCATATTTATGTGTTGCAGTGTGATATGTAACATTGAACGTTGTTGAATTGACTGTGTATCTCCCTGTTATACCACCCTCCACTGCTTGATCCACCAGTTACCACTTCCCTCCCATACGACTGGTTCTAAAACAGTTGCAATACCACAGTTAACCCCGCAATACCGCCTCTCCAAACCACATTGTCCTGTTATATAATGTTGTCATATTTTATGAACATTGTCATTTAGTGTGTGAGCCCAGGTCTCTTCCCAGTTTGAATGCATCCTGCTCAAATAAGTTTTGGTTACCAGTGCAGTTTTTAAATTACTGTTCAGTTTGGTGCGATACTCTTTTTTGACAACATTGGTGCGGTGACCAACATATGTTCATATATTATATGGAGTGATAATATATTATTTTGAATGGAAAAAAGAGAACGTGACATGAAATTCCTTAAGTTTTTTATGGCGATATGTTATATGGTATAAAATTAAAAAACATATATGGGCATATGGAAGGTATAGCATATATATTTGAGAAGTGGAAGGTATAACATATATATTGTTTTCTATCAGCAAAAGTAATTTTTTCTTACAGAATGCATTCAATCATCTCCATGGTAGGAATAGTTCTCACTAGCAAGGAGAACTATCTTGAATGGTCCCGGATGATAAAACACACCCTCATAAAAGAAACCAACAGAAAGGTAAAACTGATGATACAGGCAAATGTAAAGCACCTGAATCCGCTCACTATGTTGAGGCACAATGTAACATTGGAGTAAATGAAGATTTGTTTAATGCTTCACTTGCTTCCTGGAAAAATGATTGGTTGCTTGATTCAGGAGCAACCTGTCACATGACTCATAGGAAAGATTTTTTTGAAGATTTCACTGACAATGTTGATGGAGTAGTATACTTTGCAGATCAGTCAAAAATCAAGCCATCAGGGCTTGGCACAATCAGGCTTAAACTGCCTGGTCTTTCAGACTTTCTTCTTTATCATGTTTTATATCTCCCACAGCTCAAGAGAAACTTGTTTTCCTTGGTCCACATCTTCTAGCAAGGTCACTCCATTCATATGTTTGATGGCAAGATTGAGGTAAGAAAAGCATCTGATCACTCACTTGTCATGAGGGGAATAGAAGAAGAAAGGCTTTTCAAACTGCAAGAAACATCTGCTCATGCACAACATTTCTCATATATTTCTCATCATGAAGAAGGTACACTTCCATCAAGTTTATTATGGCATGCTAGATTTGGACATTTAAACTATGACAGTCTTTGTTTATTGAAGAAAAATGGTGTTGCTGGTTTGCCTACAATCCTAGAAAACTTAAGCAATGTGATGCTTGCATTCTAGGAAACCATAGCAAACAGTCATTTCATGACTCACATTCAAGAGCACATAGGAAGCTTGAACTTATTCATTCAGATTTATGTGGTCCAATGCCTTTTCCTTCTGCAAATGGAAATAAATATATCATGACATTTATTGATGACTACACCAAAATGTGTTGGGTTTATTTATTGAAGAACAAAATCTGATTCTTTTCAAACATTCAAGAATTTTCATAAATGGATTAAAAATGATGCACAATCTCATATTGGGTCTATTCACACTGATAATGGAAAAGAATATACATCAAATGAATTTGAAAACTATCTTCGCCAACATGGGATCAAACATCAAACAACTGTGCCTTATAATCCCCAACAGAATGGTGTAGCTGAAAGAATGAATAGAACACTCTTGAATATGGTACGATCCATGCTTTTCTTCAAAAATGTAAAGATAATGTTTTGGGTTGATGTTGTTCTATGTGATGTATATATAAAGAATAGATGTCCATCTAATGCTATAAGAAACAAGACTCCTTAGAATTGTGGTATGGACATGTTCCTTCGGTCAAACATCTCAGGATTTTTGGTTCCACCTGTTATGCTTTGATACCAAAGGTAAATAGAAACAAACTTGGTGCTAGAAGTCGTAAGTGTATTTTCTTGGGGTATTCAAATACCTCCAAAGCATACCGCCTCTATGATGAAGAAAATAAAAAGTTTGTTATATCTAGAGATGTAATTTTTCTTGAATCATCCAAATCTGACAATGTTGTTGAGCGGCAACTTGATCGCTTGGATAGATTCGCAAAAATGAAATCATTTCAAGAATTTGAAAATCAGATTCCACATCTTGAAGGGGGGATTCCTATACTAGATCAACATGTGGAATCTTCTTCTGAAGAATACTCTCCCCCGACTGAAACTCCAACAACGGATGATGCTTTAAGTGATGTAATTGATAGAATTGGGAGACTCAATCTTGATTCACTCCCAACTCAATCAACAGAGCAGCCTGGACCATCTCAGAAAGGTCCCCCAAAGTGGCTGACAAAGACACTTGAAAGTGTTCATCCTGATGAAATTGGAAAAACAGGAACCAGAAATTCAAACCGACAAAATGGAGGTGATGTAGATGACTCTAATTCACCTGTTGATATGGATGTTTCTTATGATTGTGAATTGAACTTGTCTACAGATTTTGAACCAACTTCCTTTAAAGAAGCTGCTTCTCATGATGAATGGAAAGAAGCAATGCAAAAGGAGTATGATGCCCTCATAAAGAACGGCACTTGGAAGCTGGTTGATCCTCCATTTGGAACCAAACCAATTGGCTGCAAGTGGGTCTACAAGAAAAAGTACAAAGCTGATGGCTCACTTGACAAGCACAAAGATAGGCTTGTGGAAAAAGGTTTTGCACAGAAGGAAGGGGTCGATTATGAGGAAACTTTTGCTCCCACAGCAAAATGGGCCACCATCCGGACACTCTTTGCACTGGCAGCTCAGAACGGTTGGAAAGTCCATCAAATGGATGTAAAAACTGCCTTCTTGAATGGAGATCTAAAAGAAAATGTTTTTATGTCCCAGTCTGAAGGATTTGCTGTGAAAGGACATGAACATAAAGTATGCAAACTTGTGAAGTCCTTGTATGGCCTCAAACAAGCACCACGAGCCTGGTATGAAAAGCTAACTGAGCATCTTCTGAAACTCAACTTCAATCATTTTGATCTTGATGATGCAACTTTATTTGTCAAGAAAGTTGGAAAAACAGTTGTATATCTTGTGGTATATGTAAATGATCTTTTAATGACAGGGAACAATGAAAGCTACATTGCATCCATAAAGAAGGAATTGGGGAAAAGTTTTGAATGACTGATTTGGGCTATGTTCATTACTATCTTGGCATTGAAGTAACCCAACATCCAAAGTCCATATTTCTTTCTCAAAAGAAATACATTGGAGATTTGTTAAACAGATTTGACATGACAGAGTGCAATCCTCTTACTACTCCAATGGAACAAAACTTAAAGCTCACATCTATTGAAGGAAAGGAATTTGAGGATGCAACAAAGTATAGATAGCTTGTAGGAAGTCTCAACTACCTAACTACTAACAAACCAGACATTTCATTTGCTGTTGGAATCCTCTCCAGGTTTATACAAAAGCTTTGTGAGGGACATTGGTCTGCTGCAAAAAGAGTTCTAAAGTACTTGAAGGGAACTCAAGACTTTGGAATCAAGTACACACAGGTGGATGACTTCAATTTGATCGAATACTCTGATTCAAACTTCGATGGAGACAAAGAAACTGGGGTATCTACTTAAGGATATGCTATGAGTCTTGGATCAGGAGCTGTCTCCTGGAGATCATGCAAACAATTAGTTCCAGTAGATTCCACAACAAAAGCAGAATACGTGGCAGCAGCTGAAGAAACAAAAGAAACTGTGTGGCTCAGGAAAATTCTTGAAGATTTGCAGTTAAAACAAGTACAATCAACTCCACTCATGATTGACAACACCTATGCAATAAAGTTGGCCAAGAACTGAAAGTTCCATGATCGAACAAAGCACATCAATACTAAATATCATCTGATCCAACATCATGTTGAGGCCAAAACAATCCATCTCCGTCATTGTTCCACAAATGAGCAAATTGCTGACATCTTCACCAAAGCGCTTGGAAGAGAAAAGCTTGAAAGATTCAGAACGATGCTTGGACTCACCAACATCCCTTCAGATCAAGGGGGGGGATGTTGACGCCTAATCCTCACGATTGGGTGAATTTATGTAAATAGTTAAATTAGGAATGTGAACAGTCATCAGGAGATGAACTGAGCAGTCACACCCTTTTGTATATAACAATAACATACCTAATGAAATGAATCGAATCATTTTTACTGCCTGGCCTGACAATAAAAAATAAAAATATCAAATCAAATTAACTAATAATTAAATTAAATAACCAAATCACAAATTTTAACTATTAATAAAAAATAAAATATAAAGAAAATCATTAATTAAATAATAAAAACATTAATTAAATAATTACAAATTTGAAAAATATTTAAAATCATTAAACCTACTTAACATATCCTCTTACCTCACTTCTTATTCACTCCACTCAACGATTAATAAAAGAACTCGATGGTATTTACCACATGAAGATACACTTATCATTAAAATGTCATTGACATAAATAATAGAACAAATACTATCCCGATCGGGATGCGAGACGACAGTTGGGACAACCTAGGTGCAGTCATGAATGGTACCTGGGATTTTAATACTATCATCGCCCACATTCTCAAGGCAGGGGGTGCGGTGACCCCTTGAAATGAATGCATGTTGGTGAGGTGGGCAAGGTGGCGGGACTGGAGGTAAGGCATGGTATATTGGCAGGATAGGTAACTCGACATGATGTGTTAGAAAGAAAGCTAGTGGAGAAGGGTGGCATTACAATGCAATGGGAGGACGCCGGAACGTGAAGAACCAAGGCCGACGACGAACGCCTATGGACTTCGGGTATGTAATTCGACTCCACTTCAACATTGTAATTATGTTCTGGTTGGGGTTTTGTCGAGGTGAAAGGAGGGTAACTAGTAAGAGAATTTGGGGGATAGAAAATTGCTGGTGGCAATGGGGGAGGAAATTTCTTTCCATTGCCTGGTTTTGTGTCCATACCTTCTATCAAATGGGTAAAACCCATGACCGTTGGGGAGCAATTGCTTGTTGTGGGGTTACGAAGCTCCGTGCACTGTAAACAAGGTCAGGGGGGAGCTTGATTGTGGCGAGAAAATGCATGAGGGTTAGATGCTCGTAGGAAGGGTTGGGGGAAGTAGTTGGTAGGGGGCTTGGGGCGCAGCCATGCCTGTGGCTCGCAAAGAAAGCGCTGGAGATTCTAGAACCACGTAATGGTCGGAATTCAGTAGAAAATCTCATCACCAAAGCAACGGAGGCTTATTAAGAAGGGACAGATGCTGGAATCCAAAAATTGCTGGAAGAATGGGAAGGGGAGGTAAAACAAGGAAACGAGACAGAGGAAGAAATGGATAACTAGAGGACCCTAGTCCCGGATCTGGGTAACACCTGTGGAATAATCACACAGTTCAAGCAAACCCTATACTTGTACTGGTTAACGAAGAACTTATTAGGCAAGGCGATGGAGAAGATCTCCGTGGGTATGGCGGTGACATTACAGGGAATGCTGAACTATAAGAAGGATATGGAGAAAATCCTCTTCCAGCTACATAAATAGAATATTAGGCTGGACAAAATCGACCACCATATCCCTTGCATACTGGAGCTGTATGATATGCCAGGAGCATCCGCCAAGGATCCAACACCCATTGCATCTGCCTCAGAAGATCAGAAGGATTAGACTCCTACCCATGCATAATCTCGTCTTATGCAGTTAGCGTTTAATTTCTATGTTGCAAATATCAGTTTTTACAGTTATGTAGTGTATGGACATGAGATAGATACATATCTGGCTTGGCTGGAAAGATTAAGACAATATTGTTTTTGGATGGCTTACAATGTCGACTAGTGACCAACGGACTTGGTTTCCCTTCGGGGCAAGTTGAGGCCACCTGGATAATCTATGTGGTGTAAACTTGCTTATTTTATAATAGAAAATGGAATGGACGTGCCAAGCTTAACAAAAATAAAATAATAGAACAAATATTAGTGGCAACATAATTTCTCCAACGAATTTTGAAAATCACCTTATAAAAGTTTGTGGTTTTTAATAATATTGAAGGTGAATGAATGTTTGATGATTTAGACCATTCGAATTACCCAATGTGACTTATGAATTATGTTTGGTGTTATAATATCATCGGGTCCAATGAAAAGTAATGGTCGTTGACCAACTTTAGATCTGATGGTTTATACTTCATTGGGCTTCGATGACGAGTACCAAAATTAGAATTAATCCTTGTTGTCAGTTTCATTTGTAAAATCAACCACCTATTATATCTACTCCACTGCACATAAATTTGAAAAATGAACTTGAGAGGTTAAATAAATTTAATATGCCCTCCTCAAAATTATGACTTCGACTCATAAACAAACCATTGAATATGATGGATGTAGCATGCCAAACCATCGAGCCTGCCGATGAGGTTAACTATCGGGCCATTCCATAGCCGACAATCATTCGATCACAAAACTTCAACAACATTCTATACAATATTATATTGTTTAAGTTGTTTAGAAACTTATTTGAAATCTATGTGAGAGTAGAAATTTGAAATTTATAATTAAAATTTTCGATATATATAAGTTTCAGATATCTTTTATTCAAACTCAAAATTGTTATTTTCAATGGCTGGTGAAGAAATTGTACAACACCAATTTAGCATGGGAGGAGCAAATCATTCAACATTTAAAAAGGAAAACTATATTAAATTTAATATTTTGGATTCTATCTTGCGTTTCTAGAAAATATGTTCACATTAAATACATAATTATGACCTAATGTTTTATATAGTGGGAAACAATTTACTGAGTCTCACTTAAGATAAAAGAAAAATAAATTTCATTAATAATATTTGTGAGATAATGAGGAGAACATTATGAAATCTAATTTGTGGTTTACTTTCATTTATTATAATGTTTTATATTTGAGAATTAATTTATATATATTTTTTTAATGCGAGAGATATTATTTAAAGGATTTTTAGAGTGGATGATTTGAGCCGAAAGTCATTTAAATAATGGAATGTGTATTACATTTAGTCAAAATAATTATTATTAATGTAATTTCATTTGGGAAGTTACGAGAACTAAAAAGGAAACGAATTCCCAAAGATATAAAAGAGAATGTAAGAGTTTATTTCAGGAGTTTTTTGGCAGGTTGGAGGATGGTAGCTGGTAGCTCTGAGGAAGAAGACTTTAACTATTAAAACCATCTTGTATATGCTACAAATGGCCTCCTTCATTGTGACATCAAGGTTTTGTTAATAATAATATAATTCATTTTTTCTTCTTCCATTGTATTCTATTTTAATTTCAATTTTATGTGTTGGTTCATTGTTCCAGAATGGTGGCTTAACTTGATTATGCATTATCCTTGAATATATTAAATGATTTTAAATACTTTGGAATATTTGATATCTAGGGCTTTAAAATCATATTTTGAGTTTATTGGTTGCAGGTTTAATTCCATGAGTACATGATATTTAGGGTTATGTGCACCATAAATTCAAATGCCATAAAAACCAGTTCTTTAATTTTTTTTCAATATTTTCCCACAGTAAAAAGTGAAATTATAACTATTATTTGACTTGTTCGGATTGTGTAATGTTTCACATATTACATTTAATTTAATAACTCTCCAATATTTATTATTTCAAATTATAAAATTAAATTATTCTAATTGTTATGCATGTTAAATAATAATAATACTTGATGTTATGTTATTTAAACTACATAGTTCAATTAGATGTATTTAACACTAGTGTGCCTTAATTTCTGTCTTTTCTTTAATTTTTATTTATATTTCTAGCTAACCTTTGTGAATTATGATATATATATTAATTTAATTCATTCATCATTAATGAAGTTTTTACTTAATATGTTTTCATGAGTTATGTACCTACTGTCTCTTTTTCCCAAAAAAACATTATTTTATTTAAAACACTCTTTATTCAATAATTTGATCTATTTATTTGTTTAATTAGAAAATCTATTTAATTCACACTAGTTACAACAACTATTCAATTTTGATTATCACCAGGGAATACTCCCTCTCGTGAAAAGGAGATCAACCCTTGTCACATAGAGTGAGAGGATATAGGATCCTCAATGATGTCGTCTCAGGCTATCCTCAGTTACTGGGACAATTTGAGCAGCAACAAGTTCTTTGTTACTTCATCAACAAATGATCACTCTCTTGCACCTTATTTTTAAGGACAAGCAAGTGGATAAGTATATTTTTTTTTCTTCCTTAGAGGACATTAAGTGTATGTTGAGAAATCAACGCTTTTGTCTGGATAATGTCGACCAATGTTTGGCTTCAATGAAAGGTGTTTTTGTGAGCTACTTTGCTTGCAAAGATCTCATTGACCCTCCTCTCAATGATGACAATAAAATGCCTGCCTTAATTTGTTCAGATCATGATCAGTGATGGAGGTGGTTTTAGGTAGTTCGTTCTCATTTTTCATATGCTACAACTTGGTTTCTACAGGGCAGTCTGCATCTTATCTCTGTTATGGGGCATGAAATGGTTTGTTTTATTTGCACCAATTTTTTTTTCTTTCTATGGGAGCCAGGTATATCTAAATTTTGGTAAGGGAAAAGCTTCTTATGTCAAATGGTTGTTGTCAGTCCTTGAATATTTTATGTTTTCTATCTCTTTTCCACCTCAATTATTATGTCTCTCAATGGTTAAAGGGACACAATTCATTTTTGTGTTGTTGCAACATTTTGGATTTGTTATAATTGCAGAATTCTATGTCTTCGATGGAGGTTGTTTCTTATGTGCTATGCTGGCAGAGAGTTAAGGAATTTCTAGGAGGGTCATCTTCTTCTATGTGATTGTCCAACTCCTTGCATATGTTGAACAGTTATCAGGGATTGGGTTTGCTTTTGAATTCCCTCTGGCTTATCTAAAGAATCATCCATGCATTTTCTATTTGTTGGTGTCAGAGTGTCCATAGGGTGATGTATATGGCTATAATTTTATGTGGCTATGATGCGTTATTTTGTTATTGATCAATTATTTATTAGCGAGGTCTTGGGCTCTCGCTTTACAATAATTATTTTTGGGTTAAATGCTCTGATCATGAGCAATTTCATTCTTTTCTTCTTGGATTGAATCTATGGATTTCATGTGAACCTTGGAAT
>APFE031212972.1:14864-49636 GCA_000404065.3 Pinus taeda | reverse complement strand
TCCAAAACCAAAATTTTCCGGGGTGCTGCCCCGGACCCCATAAAGTGGGGTTACGGGTACCCCTCAAACCCCCTGTTAATTATGTGGAAAGAATATAACACAACCCAACATTTCAGCTATTGGAGAATCTATTCCCGATCGAGAACTTATGACTACAACACTCAATGGTCTCCCTAGATCATGGGATGCATTTGCAACATTCATAAGCAGTTGGGAAAGAAGCTCTTTCATTTGAACAATTGCGTAGATCTTGAGTGCAAGAATAAGATAAATTGATGACCAAATATCGTCAAGACGAAGAAGTTCAGGCCCTTTCAACTTGCTTCAAGGATAAGGGAAAGAATAAGTTTGGACCACAACAGAAGAAGTCGTGAAAGGGATCTTCTTCCTCTAAGAAGAAGAAAGACTTATCAAAGATACAATGATATGGTTGTCAAGAATATGGAAATTTCAAGAGATATTGTCCTAATATGGCTAACAAGAAAATAAAAGGGAAACGACATGCTTCCGTAGAAGAAGTTGAATAAGATGAAAAAACAAAGAACACTAAAGGTGAAAAAGATATCTTCTACTACTCCGCTTTAACAAGTTCCTTTGCAGATGATGATAACATGTGGATGGTATATAGTGGAGCATCAAGACACAAGACTAGAGAGTGTGGGATTATTTCAAGCATGATAGAAAGGAAGTTGTCCCAAAAGGTTGAATTGGGAGACAATAACAACTTTCTAGTCAAAGGAGTTGGAAAGGCATCCATAGAGTTGGAATTTGGTAAGAAAGTTCATCTCATCAATGTCTTTTAGGTACCATTTTTGAAATAAATCTTGTCTCAGTTTATTGTTTAGAATATAAAGGAGATAGGGTTGCTTTTGTGGATGGAAAAGTACTTGTATGGTCAAAGGGCTCTAGTATAGATGATGCTAAGGTTATTTCGATTTGTGGTGGAATACTATATAGACTTGTGAGTCAACCAGATCAAGCATTAGTACATGACGAAATAGATTCAAGTGAGTTATGGAACAGAAGGTATGGACATCTTCATTTTAGAGGATTGCCTGAATTAAGTGAAATAGTGTCAGGGGTTCCTGAACTACAAATAAATAATGATGGTGTATGCAAAGGTTACACTCTTGGGAAGAACATCAAGAAACCATTTCCAAACAATGGCAACATATCTAAGGAAGCTTTGGACTTGATTCATTCTTATGATTGTGGTTTGATGCCCATAACATCTCTTGGAGGTTTGTTATACTATGTGACATTCATTGATGATTTCTCCGAGAAGACATGGATATATCTCTTGAAGACAAAAAATGAGGTATTCAACAAGTTCCAGGTCTACCTTGCAATTTTGGTATGAGGATGTATTCAGGTGCATTGGGGATGATCTGGGGATATATTTAGACCATGATAGATCATACATTGAATCTGGCATCATTGCCATTTCCATAATTCTGATACATTTGGATACTAGAGAAGGGATAGAAGAAAGTCTCTTCTTGCAATACAGGGAGCTCATTAGATGGTAGATCCTAGACTATGAGGGGGTACCATTCTAGTGCGGGCATTGACATGAAGTCGATAACTTGTATAAAGATTTCCCATTGATCACCAATGTGCACATCGAGTCCCCAAGAAGACATACGACAACAGGCACACAGACACAATTGGATACTAGATTGACTCCTGCACATAATACATTAACAGAACCCCTGAGGCGGAGGAGAGAGACTAGGAAGACTCCTCAACAAGCAAAAGCTCAAACTCCTGATGCATGGATCACTTGATCACACTCCTTGGGAAATGGTGTAATTCCGGGTACTCTCATATCCTCTCCTCCCATGTCTTGTAATGTTTTGAATTCTGAATATGCCAATTTATCAATTCCTACATCGGGTTTGGGTTTATCTCCATGCAGTTTGAGTCCCATCACATGTCCTGTTTGCATCAACCCCCCCCCCCCCCCCACTGTCTTGGTTACTGATCCTATCAAAATTGAGGGTATGCGCTCATTACATACTGAATGGGATGAATCATTGGGCAATAGATCACAATATAGATACAATCTCAGATCCATTGCCCACCCCAAGCCACATCACACCTTCGGCATGGGTGACGACCCTCCCCCTAAATCTCAGAAAATTCCCAGGGGCAGACAATCAAATATATCTAAGGCCATCTAGAGGGTTGGGATTGAGGTGGCGACATGCATACAAAATTCTGTTGAATGGGTTCTTAGAGCATAAGGAAACATTGAATTGGTTATCCCATGAAGTGCCTATATTTGAACTTCAGGGGTTTGGTCAGCCTAGAAAAAATATTGGCACTCATGAGACTTTTTGGATATGAGAGGATTGATGTATTATTTCTACAAGAGACATTGGGTGAGGGTGTTTCCATCAACACCTTACTGACATCCATTCTTCTTGGCTGGACATTCCATACAATTGATGTGAGAGGTCGATTGGAGGGATGCGCCATAGGTTTCAATAAGAAAACTATTAAGATTGAAAACATATGGGGAAGTGAAGGTGTATTCGTTGCAGACATCATATCTATTGAACTATATGCCCCACTTTGCTTGCTAAATATATATGGACACTGTCATAATTGTGTGGGCTTCTGGGATAAATTGATAACTTCATCTTTTATGGATAAGGACAATATCATCATTGGCAGAGATCTAAACTTCTCATTGGGGCATGCTGAATCATGGGGCTCTTGAGCACAGATTGATATCCTGACTAAATACTTTGAGCACCTATTGGATTCTCATAGCCACCTGAATATAGACATGTCCCAGATCCAACCTACATGGTGAAATAGGAGAATAGGCAAGGATGCATTGGCCCAAAGATTGGACCGATTTATCATTAGAGCACTGTTGGTGGATCATTTGGATAGAATTAGACAGTGGGTGGGAATTGAGGGAATATCTGATCACTTACCTATTTTTTATGAAGTAATGAATTCCAATTGTAAGCCAAACTCTCCTTTTAAATTTAACTCGGCCTGGCTTGAGGAAGCAAAACTACATAATATTGTAAAGGAATATTGGATTCACTATGGCTAAGACAACAACTCCTCACCAACCACAGTCATATCTAGTAATTTATCTCAGATCAAGCATAGGACCATATTATGGGAAAAAGGGAAAAATATAAGAGACGATGCTATGTCTGAAAATTGAAGCATAAATTAATGAGATGGAGGGTACACGAAATTCAGGGTATATATCAATTGAAAGGAAGGAACAACTTATCATGTTGGAAGCAGAAAATATCAAACTCTTAATATAGAAAGAGAAGACTTGGTGATTAAAGAGAAGAGCCATTTGGCTAAAGGCCGGGGATGAAAATACTAAATTCTTCCAGCAATGTGCCAGGGGGAGAAAATTAATCAATATGATATGGAGTTTAAGAGATCAAAATGGCAGGGAGGCCAACACCTTTAGTCATCTTGTGGATATGGGCACTAGACATCTCTCCTAAATGTTTAGAGCCCCACGAGAAGCTACCATTGCAGAAGTAATCCACATTTCCAGGACATTGCCTTGATTTGTGGATGAGGAGGATGTGGAGAAATTGAACAATTCAGTCACACTGGGGGAGATTGAAGTTGTACTGAAATGGTTCAAAAAAGACAAAATCCCTAGACCAGATGAATGACCTATTGAATTTTACCTTACCTTTCTTTACCATATTGGATTAGATCTCCTCAAGGCTATCGAGGATTGTAAATTGTTTGGGAAGATGCATGATGGGTTTAATTCTACATTTATAGCACTCATCCCCAAATATGATAACCCCCAGAGATTTGATGACTATCAACCTATATCATTATGCACTTTCATATACAAGATCATATCCAAGATTATTGCTATCTACATCAAGCCCATCTTATCTAAGCGGATATCCTAGGAAAAATTTCCATTCCTCAATCATAGATAGATCCATGAAGCCATTGGTATTGCATAAGAAGGGTTCCATTCCATTAAGATGAAGAACATTAAAAGCATCATTCTCAAGATTGACCTTTCTAAAGCATTTGACAGAGCATGTTGGACATACATTCAACTTATACTTACCCACATTAGCTTTCCACATACTTTCATAAAATGGATTGTGTGTTGCTTCACATCTACATCATATAGAATACTCATCAATGGGGTTGCATCCAATTTTTTCCATGCTGAGCGCGACCTCATACAAGGGTGTCCATTATCATCCCTCTTATTCCTCTTGATCATGGAAGGATTAAGTCGGCTCATATCCAATGCCGAAGCATTCGAGTCATTAAGTGGGGTCAAGATGAATGATGTATCCTATCTTATGCATCTTTTATTTTTCGATGATGTACTAATATTCTTAGATGGATCTATTCGAGACACTACTTGTTTCAAGCATATTCTGTCCCTGTTTTGTAAAGCTACAAGAATGATTCCCAGTTACAAAAAATCAACCATTATGCCTGTATGTTGTTTATTAAATTAACAAAGACATGCTCTACAACAATTTCAATTCACACAATTAGACTTGGAGGCCGATCTCAAGTATCTTGGCTTCAGACTCAAACCAAATGATTACCGCATTGTGGACTGGTCTTGGCTCATTGCAAAAATTGAAGGGCGCATCAACATCTAGCAATAGAGATGGCTATCTAGAGAAGGCAAATTAGTACTAATTAAATCAATACTAGAGGCAAAACCAATATATTGGATGGCTTTGGCCTAGATACCAAAAGGCATCACAAACATAATACAAAAAATATGCCACAAATTCTTATGGAGAGGGAAGCATGTCGGAAGGACTTTTGCCTGGGTGGAATGGGAGAGAATTGGAAAGCCAAAAAAATGGGGAGGCTAGGACATAAAGGATTTGAATATATTTGCATCGTCTCTAGTAGAAAAACTGAGCTGGCAGATAATAACATAAGATAGCTTATGGAAAGAGGTGGTTTATCACAAATACATATACCCTCGTACAATTATGGAATGGGTTCGTAGGCCACACAAGGGTAGTATTAGTTCTTCCATCATATGAAAAACTATTACTCATTCGATATCAGTCATAAATAGAGGATTGTCATGGCAGATTGGATCTAGTGAGCATGTACGCCTTGGAATTGATGCATGGTTAGGCTATGGAAACACACACATACTACCAATGACACTCAAATATTATCGTGAATTGGTCGATATTGCACAACTCTCCCAAATTTCAAATGGGATAAACACTACTTGGTTCTCATAGGCTTGGTTATCAACACATGACCTCATGTTACTAGAAATTTGGAGAAACGATTGGACCAGGTAGATTGGGGCACTTGATGAGTCACTTATTAGAATAAATGATCGAGAGGATGAAATCATCTAGTTTGCATCCCCTCACGGTCGCTATACCCCCAGGGATGGGTATACTTTCCTTATATCGGAATAGGAACTGGTAGAGGTTGTATGGTGGTGACGACCCCTCTGGAAGCTTAAGGCACCACACAAATCCCGATTGTTCATGTGGTGCATATTATAAAACAAAGCACCTACTAATGATAACCTAAATCTTCGGGCTATACATGGTCCATCATGATGCTTCTTTTGCAGGGAACATGTCGAAGACATAGACCATCTCTTACTACATTGCCCAATGACAAAGCAGTTGTGGAATTAGAGATATATCTCCCTCGAAATCAATATCAGATTGAATGGGGCACAACTCACCATTTCTTGGAAAACATGGTGGACATCAATAGCATCAAAAAATAATAAATCTCCCCCTACTTGTCTGCTGGGGTATATGGTTGGCCGGGAATTAGATCATATTCCAGGACTCCCTCATTCAGTGGACATCTATATGCAATAACATTGAAGAACTATATAATTTAGTACTTGAGGAACGAATATCGAAACCTACCCATACTATTACACCTGAATTTATTGATAGAACATTCCCATGGGATTATTTTGATGGATCGGCCCAAGACACTGGTTGTGAGGGAGGAGAAATCCTATTCATATCAAAAATACAATTTTACAAGCTTAAAATGGGGTTAGGGTGAGGCACAAACAATTATGCATAACTAAACAACCTTAGACACCTACTCATTTTTCCACTTGAGAAAAACTACAACATGATACAGATCTTTGGGGACTCAAATATTGTCATCAATTGGTTCAACTCTGCATCTCATTGTCACGTGCACACACTCAGGGGATTATAGGATGAGGTCATTACACTAAAGTCACACTTTGATTTTATTGTTTGATCACACATATATAGGAAAATGAACAAGATTTCTGACGACCTTTCTAAGGAAGTCATGCAGCAACCCAGGGGGCAGTGGGTAATTTAAGAAAACCAGGAACAAGAAATATATCAGTACTTCAATAGTCCATTCATCGAGCAGGAAGAGGGAGATGTACCGAATGATATTCCATGATCATTGGGTTAGTTTTATTTTTTGATAAATATTTTTTTACTTTTATGATGTTATTATCATGTTTATATTATATGGCTTTTTATGTAAATATTTATGGTCCTTTTTTGAGCTATGATGTGACACTGGATAGATGGCTTGGTCTATCTATGATATTAGCATAATCTTTATGCAGATGATACAACATGTAATTTCCTTTTTTGATAATGGAAATTACGACTTTTTTCTTGGGGAAATATAATGGGCTTATTTTGAGGTTAATTTTTGAACAAAATCATCACTAAAAAGTTTGGTGACAAAAAAAGTCACATAACATTCCTCAAGGAGACCAAGGATACATGGGATCAACATCAAGAGTTTCTAAGGATCGAAGATGTCATTCCCTTGTCGAAATTGCAAGGTCTTGAGGCCAAGGAGGATTCTAATAAAATTAACTAAAAAACATTGTAGATACTATGGATACTCTCAAGGTAGACATTAATATCACCCATTTGTAAGTTATTTATTATGTCTTTTTATTGTAGACTATTTTTGTAAATATTTATATGTATATTGGATTTTAGATTGTATGCCTTTGTATTATAAATTGTATTGTATTTCTATTGTAAATGTATTTTATAATATTATTTTTGGAGGTATTTGATCTATGTTGTCATCTTGATGTGAACTAGAAATACTATTTGATTATTTTAGTTAGGGTTGATTAAGGGGTTAGGCATTAAGGGATTAGGGGTTAGGGGTTTAAGGGCTTAGGGGAATGGGGTTGAGGTGTTAGGGGGTTAATTAGGACCTAGATGATTTAGAGGTTAATCATGGGTTTTTATGGAACATTATTAATAAGTTTTTAAAGTATATTATGAAAAAATATGACATTATGTTATGAATATAATTCATAACAATTAGAGAAATAAAATAAATATAAATATTAAAATAATTTAAATATTATTTAGGTTAATTAGTCATTAAGTGAAAAGGAATGTCTAAAAGACATGCCCTTTCACGAAAGGTCACTTGCTGAGGTATAAAAGCAGGTTCTTCATTGTACATTCAAATCATCTTATACATTTTTATATAATAATAAATATTATTATTAAATATCTATGTGTATTTTTAACAATTAAGCCTACAAGCTATCAGTCTTTTCGTGCTACAACATAAGTTTTTATGCTACAGTGGTATTAGAGCCATGGCACACGATATAATCATGTGGGCCTTTGAACGCAGTTCACCGCACAGTATGCCATTACATTCAAGTCCTAAATACGTTGAACATTTTAGTGAGATTCAAGAATCATTTTAGCATTTAGAAAAATCATTTGCAGAAGTTTCAGAATGTCAAAAAGAAATCAATAATAAGAAATATGAAAGATCATTGTCTGAAGATGAAGATGAAAATGATCTAGATAATGATTTTGATGTAGCTCATATAGATCAAGAAGATTATGTAGATCAAGATGATGATTCATATGAAGATAATGTGGATGAGGACTATCTTAAGAAACAAGAAAGATGTGAGGCCGAATTTTTGTGGGAACCTGAGATGATTAGAACAAAGGAAGTTGAGTTAAAATCTAAGGAGGTGAGGGTGAACACTCGTCTTCTATATCAACAAACAAAGTTTAACCTTCTTCAAGAGGAGAGTGAAGGCTATGCAAAATTGATGACCTTTGAAGGTTGTGAAAGACTAGAGAAGCTTCCAGATGAGTTTGGTCAATTAGCAAGTCTAAAAGTGCCGCTCTTTACAGGGTTTTCATCACTACAAAAGTAGTCGAAAAGTTTTCATCAACTCAAAAATTTGGAGGTGTTGGATATTGGATATTGCTCTCAACTTGAATAGTTATGCAATGAATTCCACTGGCTCTCATCCTTGCAAAATATTGCTTTGAATAGCTGCAAACATTTAGAGAAACTCCCTAAATATTTCCATTGCCTAACCTCATTGCAACGTCTAGATTTGAGTTGGTGCACCAAGCTAGAAGGAAAATCTATGGACCACGTGGTAAAGATGAATACATTACAACTTGTGGACATCAGGGGAAGTGGACAGTTGGAGGAGAGATGGGCAGAAATTCAAAGTGATGGCGGTGGATCATGGTCATTTATAGTTACTTTAGGGAAGCATTTGTCAATTTCCAGGGTTGAAAAGCAGTACATAGAAAAGAGTCCTTTATTAGAACTTGATGGCCTGCTTACTAATAGACGAGGGGAGCAATTCCATCTATCTGATCTTCCACTAAACACCCTCATCCTTGTCTTGTGGGATCTCCAGCCGGATATAAGTTATATAATGGACTCTCGGGATTTCATTGAAGAGATGATGGATGAAATGCATATAGAATTAATTTATATTGGTCCACATTTTGATAACTTTTCCACCAAATTCCAGTATAATATATTTGTTGTTGATGTGCCGACAACTCGTGCCACTCAGATGCTTCAAAAAGTACACTTGACATTAGATTTAGCACTAGATCATTATTCGAGTAATTCATATCTTCGGATTGAAACAAAGATGGATACTGTTAAGCATACTATTTAGTCATTCTTAGAACCAATAACAACTACACATCCACTCTTCTTGAGTGGCTCCGATAGCAGTGGAATGAGGGACGTTTTGCCGCACAGAAAAAGAACTGATAAATCTGAACCAATGGTAACAGAAGTGTCTACTTTAGAACCCATAAGATTTTCTCCTGCAACATTGGTTACATCCATGCCCATAAGTCCACCAATTGTCAATTTAACTGAGGAACAACAAGCTTCATTAAATAGATCAGCATTTGAGCACATTTTCAAGGCATATAGACAAGTTTCTTCAGCTGGAGGTTGTGAATTGCGTGTTCCAGTGATTACATGATTAGTTGACTAGTGTCATGCTGACTATGACATTCGTGGACTCTTGCAAACACATATATTGTCAGACATCAACAACAACTCATACCAGGCGGTAATGCTTCCATCAATGGATTCTATACGTTGTCTGTATACTGTTGAAGAAGTTATTGCTCCTAGAGAGGTGTACAAGGATTCTATTGCTGAAGTTTTAGTAGAGATTTCTAAGAAAATGATCAAAAATAATATTAATGTGGGCCCTGCCTCCATCTTTCCCCGAAGCAATGCCCTCGTGTTGTGCCTTGTTGCCTTATGGGTCGGTTCCTTGAACACTTGTACCCACAACAACAACACACACAACACGTCGGCCATGTCCACAGTTCCCTGCTCCTGCACTGACGACAACATAGCATGCAACGTTGTTAAAAACCAGGTGTCAAACGACATGCTTCAGTCGAAAGGTCAAAAGTTGGTGTCTTTTTGTTTCAGCGTATAAGCTTAACTTTTAAGCCATCTGATTAAGCATATAATCATAATCAATTACGATAGAAACGTATAATCAAATATAACTTAAATAAAATCTATTAATTAATTCATATAAATTAATTAATCTAACAAAAAATATATATCTTAATATATTAAAAAAAAAATCGATAATGTGGATTCAAAAAAAAAATAACTCTGAAATTTAAAATAAAAGATATATATATATATATATATATATATTTTATATATATAATATATAATTATATATATATATAATATATATATAATAATGGTTATTAAGGAAGTATAGAATGCTAAAGCCACAAAGGCCTTTCACCTCAACATACACCAAGATGAAACCCCCGCAAAGAACAGTGCCACATAAGCTTGAGGACAAAGCTTCAAAGGAAAGAGGGCTATGCTAAATGAAAATAATTCTAACAATTAGAGAAATAATAAATATAAATATTAAAATAATTAAATATTATTTAGGCTAATTAGTCATTAAATTAAGTGAAAAGGCATGTCTAAAAGACATGCCCATTCACGAAAGGTCACTTGCTAAGGTATAAAAGCAGGGTCCTCATTGTACATTCAAATCATCTTATACATTTTTATATAATAATAAATATTATTTTAAATACCTGTGTGTATTTTTAACAATTAAGCCTACAAGCTATCAACCTTTTCGTGCTACAGGATAAGTTTTTATGCTACACATTAATAAAGAATATGACATTATAATGATGAATGCAAAATAAGATCAATGTGTTTTTTTATTATGGTTGTGACTATATATCTCAGAAAGTGTCTCACTTCCTACATGTCAAGAAAAGTAACATCTTTCTTAAATTTTTTCGACATATTGTTAAATATCATGATAAATTGCACAAGCATGATCATTGATTTGTTATCTTTGTTTCTTGGTCTCACCTAAGTTGTCTTTCTCTTTGTCTTTGTAGCATCTATTTTCCTTATATATTATATTTGTAAACAGTTGTAACATCGACGTTTCAATATTTTATATAAATACTCATATTACTTTATTTATTGTAATTGTATAGTATGGTCCCCTAGGGCATTGCTAGACGAGGAAGAGGTGGTTGTAGTACAAGCACCCGTTCAAGGACATGGAGTGATTAATATTGAGGATCAAGCTAATGATCATATGGAAGAAGATAATGATGTTGGTAACATAGTTGAAGAAGATGGGACACATATATTGATCCAAGAGACATTTAATAATGTTGGAATGGATGATGATGGAAACACATATGATTACTGTGCTTTTGATATACCTGTACTTGAGAGGGAAACTAAACCTCTTTATGAAGGCTTAGAAACATCTCTTCTTGTTGTTGTATTGTTGTTGGTCAACTTAAAGGTGTTAAATGGTTTTTCAAACACGTGTGACACAACTTGTAAGTTATGTAATATATTTTGTGACATTTAGTACTATATACAAAAAGAGAAATGATTTTTTCCTTTGTTTTTAATGTTAGTACATTGATCATCATTTCACTAATTTGTAACATTTGAATGCAATATGTACGATTAATATTGTTTAGTGCAGTAACTAGTACTGCTTTTTTTTTTTTATGTTGTAGATTATTAGGTGAATTTCTGTTACCATCCTCAAATGTTTTACCTTGTACGTATCGAGATTTGCATGCCATTACGAAATATATTGGAATAGAGTATCAAGTTATTCATGCATTCCCTAATGATGATATTCTTTATTAAAAAGAACATGTGTTGAAAGATAAATTCCCAAAATGTGATGAGAGTAGATATCAATCTGATAAAGTAACAAAAAAGGTGCCTCGCAAGGTTCTTATTCCCATAATTCCACGTCTATGAAATTTTTTTACGTGCAAAAACATAGAAAAAATTATGGATTATCATGCAACGAAGAAAAGTGAAGATGGTGTTCTCTGAATGCCTGAAGATGGAGTTGCATTTAGGAATATAGAGGAAAAGTGTCTAGAGTTTAAAAGAGAACCTTATAATCTTAGGCTTTCATTAGCAGTTGACGGTGTTAATCCATTTGGAGAGCCCATATCTACTTACTTGGTGTGGCCCGTTTTCGTTATTAACAATAAAATTCCTCTGTAGAAGTCAATAAAGAGGGAGAACATAATGTTGACAATGATTGTTCCAAGTATTAATTTGTTCAGAATAATTTTTTTTTTAACATAATAACATCTCATTTGTCTTGTTTGTTTCATAATTATGTCCTATTTTTTTGTTGTTTACTTATATATGTTCAATTATGCCTTATAATTATGTCTTATAAAATTTTTTATTTACTCATATATGTGGTAATTATGTATTGTATGTTCAATAAATTAGGTAACTATCATCAAGTCCCACTAGCACAATCGATTGAGGATGGGACTCATTAGCAAGGTGACCTATGATCAAACCTCACGAAGGGTGGTTGTCCCCTATGCTAGGGGGAGGAGACATACTAAAAAATCCAGTTTGCTTAGGGACGGTGTGGCCCAGGCGAGGCGTGATCCTTGGGAGACTTTGATGGATTAGAGGGTCATGGATCCTCCAGCCATAGGTCAAGCCTGTAGGATCACAAACAACTTGACAAACAAACACAAACTTAAGTATCAGTTCAAAGATATGAATGTATATATAGAGCCTCTTGTTGATGAGTTAGTGTAATTATGCAACGGTGTCACTATGTATGATATCTCTAGACTAATAAATGCACAAAGGGAATTTGAATTCCATGCAATGATTGTATGTACAATCCATGATACCCCAAGGCTAACACATTTATGTGGTATGTTATAACGTTACCCTGCACTTTAATAGTGTTTAATTTTATGAAGTTAATTTAACATATTCTTTTTAAATAGTTCGACCTTCATTGCACATACTTAAAATAATTGATATAAAAAATATTCTATCTCTTCATGTCTTCAAACAAAGGGTAAATTTGTTTGTCGAGTTTGTGGTCATAAGATGAAATCTCATCATTCAAGAAGCTTAGAAAAGGAGGTGCTTGATGAGTATAGGCACTTCCTTTCTAAGAACCATATGTACCGAAGTACCACAAAAAGTATTTTCGATGGGAAAGAAGAGATTGGAATAAGACCACAAATATTGACACCTCGTGCATGCAAGTTGCAGTATAATAGAGTCTCTCAAAGTATGGATTGAATTGACTATGCATTAATATACATGATATGTTTGGATTGTTTTATATTTTTTTATGGTATTTTCTTCGTTGTACTATTTGACAGATTATATTGTTGTTATAATATCTTTAACTATGATTCACATTGTAGGTCGTTAAGGCATTAATAATGTTGGGATGTGTTATATCCTTTCCACAACTAGCACCATGCGTTGGGTGTAGTAGGGGGGCGACAACACCCCCTATCGAAGGTTTTAAGGGGGATGGTAGCCCCCCTCTACAGGGTCCGGGGAAGCACCCTGAGAATTTGTTTTTGTTTGTTTGTACCCTCTATTAGGTGGGCGAACCTACCTATGGTTTTGTGCACGGGTTTTGCACATGGTTTTGGGCATGATGGTTTTCTACCCATGGTATCTTGTAGATCCTGTCAAGGGAACTACAGTTATGTTCTAATCCAATGTTAATGGAGTGGGGTTTATGAATGCGTCGGTATGTATATATATGTGTTATAACATTGAAAGGAATATAATTAAAAAAAATCTGGTAGTCCCGATTTTGGGATCTAGGGGAAATCTCTGTTTATTTGTTTTGTATTCTCATCATTGTTTATTTTATGTTTTTAAGAATTAGTTTACAGGTAATTTATGTACAGGGTTAAAAACTACAAATAATAGGGCACTTCCATGAGGAATGAAAATTTATCTCGAGAAATTCAGTAGGCTCCCCTACTATGAGCACCTAGAAATTGTTCATTTGTTTGATACAATGCACATTGGGAAGAATGTAATAGAGACCTTATGATGAATCTTAGATGGAAGGAGAGATATTTTTTTTTCTTTCAAGATTTGTAATGACATTAAGGAGGCCAACCATGAATTACAAAGTGAGAACCATTCAAATAGCGACAGAGACGACCAAAATATAAGTGCCTTTACGTGGTTATTGAAAAAATTAAATTTCAATAACAATGGAAGGACATTAAATAGGTTATTGAAAAAAGCAAGGATGTTAAATAGGTTATTGAAAGAATTAAATTTCCAATTGGATTCTCTTCAAGCATAAAGAATATCCTAACAAAAAAAGGTGAATTAGGTGGGGTAAAAACTCATGTTTGGCATATGTTCATTAAGGTAATTATTTTGGTGTATATATATTTATACATTGGTGAAACATCTTGTTAGTTAGTGTTTTTTTCTACTAATTTGGGAAAAAATAATGATTGATCATTGTTTTTGTTACAATATGTTCTACCTCTATCTCTCCCAGTAAATTTTGACAACAATGTCAAACAAGTTATATAAGATCTTGACAAATATGTGAGGTAATTGGAGATTTATGTGCAAAGTGTAATTTGTTCAATAAGTTGTTGTGTCACATATTTTTGACTGCATGTGTTTTACTTGTGATCATGTACTATATACTTTTTTTGTTGAAAGCTATGATTTGCTTGCTTCATTTGTAGATGGTTGCCATTTAAAGAAATTGATAAAGAATATATAGAGTATTGGAGGAAACAAATTCCTCGTCTAATGTGTGAAATATAAAAGTATCTACCTCTGAGATTTTTCAATGCACAAGAACACTACCTCATACACCAAGTTGAGGAGATTGAAGTGTGGACCTATACACACAAGATCAATGTGGATGGTTGAGAGGAACTTGAAATCATTGAAGGCTTTGGTTAGACAAAGAGAATTTCCTGAGGGTTTTATGGTAGAGGGATATATGGTCTATCAAACTATGGTTTATATTCGTAAATATAGCTATGGAATAGGAAAAAGTATTAATGTATTGGAACACATTTGGGATGTCAACTCTGTGGAAAATTTTTAAGAGGAGAACCTATTAGGGAAAGGTAGAATGAGCAAAGTGAGCTGTAAGTAGGCAATGGAGATTTATAACATATTTAAATTTTTTGTTTTTATGTATATCATACTTATTTAATTTTTAGTCTTCCTACACAATCCATTATTATGAAGATATAACATGGTAACTAATTATATATATGTGAATTGTTTTATTTTAATATAGTCGGTTGAGAGTGGGATGCAATACATTTATACATTACAAAAAATATTGATTGGATGAAGGTATGGATTGAACAATGAAAACAAGCTAATAGTGGTAGGTTATCATGGTATGGTGTGTTTACATTGGTCAAATAAGTTCAACAGAGTAGAGATACCAATCTTACACAGAGGGAAGTTGATTTAGCATATGGTTTAAAATATTATCAAGCAAGCATATTTACCCATACTACTTAGTTTTTTTACAATTATATTGATGCATATGGCGTTTTTTTTCTTAATTTACAAAATTTGTAAGTAATAATATTCTTATCAATTGACAATTCATTTTTTATTTGTTTGATGTATTGCAGTTGAAACACCAAAACAAAATGAGGTGCAATGGCCGCAAATTTTGCATCAAAAGGTTCGATGAAAAGTTGAAAACTTCTGATAGTGGGATAACTACAATATTTCAAGTTATCAGTGTTTCCTCTAAAGGTGAAAAACATCCAAAACTATCTAAAAATCGATACTATGGATATCTGCATGATATACTTGAGTGTGACTTTGAATCCTTCAAAATAGTTGTGTTCAATGTCAAATGGTTTAGGCTACGAATCCATGAACATGACCCTGATATAATTGTTATTGAGCATGCTAATAGATTTACCATGGTTGATACAAGGAATATTAAGCCATGATCATAATGATATGTTCTTCGAAGCCAATGTGAACAAATATTTTATGTAGACATTCCAGGTAAAGCGGGTTGGTGATATGTTGTTAAATATGATCCCAAAGGAAGGCACATAAAGTATAATATAACGAAAGAAGATGGAATTGAAGAAGAAGATAGAATTGAAGGGGGTTCATGCAGTGTCAAACAAATATTTTGAAGAAGTTCAAGGAATATATGTTAATTGAGACAATGTTAATTTGGATGAACTAGATAATATTAACGTTATTTCAGACGAAGAATTTGAAGAAGTTGAACAAAATGTAGAAGAGCATGTTCTAGATGATGATATAGACAACGATGATGATGTTGATATGGTGAACCATTTGTAAATGAATTCTAAACTAGATAATATAGATGATGAGTTGGATGAGGAAGAATATTAATGATATCAAAATGTTGAAAAGTACAAGGTATGCATTTATATGTTTTCAGTTGGTTTGTTCTCTTTCTTTCACCTTAAATTTTTATTTTCCTAGTTTTTATGTTTGAATGCTACTATGTTTCTTTCAATATGTTATAGTAGATAGATTGGGTATCGAGGAATTGAGAGTGATTTGAGGGGAGGGGTGGAGGGTCCACATGATCTTCCACCTTCACATGGTTGGCCTTTTTCAATAGAGAATATATTATTCTTGAAATGAGGAGACGATGATTTATGTTTATACCATCATTTCCAATTTTGACTTTGGTTCGTTAAGAAGATGTAATGGGTGAGTTGGGTGATAGGTGAACCAGGCGACATGGTGGTCATGAAGACGTGAAAATTAACATCGTCCCATCATTGCCCATGAACTGAGTTCCCACTAGGGGGTCTCATTTTTAGAAAATGGACTAAATTAATGTTTAGGTGTTAAAAGCTGGTTTAAAATAGATTGATTATGCAACATGGACGTACTGACAAATGATAATATTTTATTGTCATTGATGAGCTAATGATTTTTGTTAATTGGTTTACACAACAGGGTGAACGCCTGCACCCTAGGCGCACCCCCATGAAGGCAAGGTGCTCGGCCACCCATGGGGCGTCGCATGTTGGGAAGCCAGGGTGCCTATGCGATGAGTTGGTGCGTCATCCAGACTTGGCAAGGGGCACCTGCACAAATGAAGTAAGGTAAGCCCATGACTTCCCATGCCCACTCAAAGTGGAAAAAAAATGAAGTGAAACTATGGGGGTGTCGCATGCACAACACATAGGCGAGTCCTTAGGCACACCCGCATGAAGGTAGGGCACCCTGGCGCCCAAGTGCACACAGGGCGTGCACGATGAGTGACACAATGGTATACTTGATGGGAAAAGCAAACAAGTGAAGTGAACTGATGGCATCATGTGTATGAAATGGTTTCTTTCGTTATGTGTGCACCAACACCCAAAGGTGAATTGCATGACATGATGACAGGCAGATGAGTTGGGCACGTCGAGTGGACATGGCGAGTTGGACGATGGGTGAACTGGGTGACATGGTGGTTAGGTGTTAAAATTTGGTTTATAATAGATTGATTATGCATCATGGTACTAAAAATGATAATATTTTCTAATCATTGATGAGGTAATGATTTGTGTTGCCTAATTTGCACAACAGGGTGAATGCCCACACCATAGGTGCGCCCGCACGAAGGCAAGGTGCCAAGGCGCCCATGGGGCATTGCATGTTGCACATGCTAGGGTGCCTGCGCGATAAGTTGATGGATTGAATCGAATTGGAAAGGGGCACCCACAAAAAATAAGTAAGGTCGTCGTATGGCTGCCCTTGAACAAGTTCCCACAAGGGGGTCTCATAATGATTTTTTTGGAAAATTGACTAAATTAATGTTTATGTGTTAAAAGTCAATTTATAATTGATTGATTGTCAACATGGTACTAAAAAATGATAATATTTTTTTTTCATTGATAAGCTAATTATTTGTGTTTTGATTTCATAATAGGGCAAACGCTCGCACCTTGGGTGCACCTACACGAAGGCAGCGTTCTTCGGCGCTTATGGGGTGTTGAATACTGGCACACTGGGGTGCCCTCCTTGAAGGGGAACCCGTGCGATGAGTTGGTGGGTATTCTTGACTTGGAAAGGGGCGCTCGCACAAAAGAATCAAGGTCAACCCATGAATGCCCATGAACAGAGTTCCCATAAGGGGGTCTCATAATGGTTTTTAGAAAATTGACTAAATTAATGTTTAGGTGTTAAAATTTAGTTTATAATCGATTGATTATGTAGCATGGTACTAACAAAGGATAATATTTTGTTTTCATTTATGACCTAATGATTTGTGTTGACCGCTTTGCACAATAGGGTGAACGCTCGCATGAAGGCAGGGAACCCATGGGGCGTTACATGCTAGGCACGCTAGGGCGCCCATGCGACGAATTGGTGGGTCAACCCAAATTGTTAAGGGATGCCCGCACAAAAGAAGTAAGGTCGTCCCATGATGACTCATGAATAGAGTTCCCACAAAGGGGTCTCATAAGGATTTTTAGAAAATTGACTAAATTAATGTTTAGGTATTAAAAGTCGGTTTATAATTGATTGATTATGCAACATGGTACTTAAAAATGATAATGTTTTGTTGTCATTGATTAGCTAATGATTTGTATTGACTGATTTTCACAACAGGGTGAAAGGCTGCACCCTAGGTGCACCCGCATGAAGGCACAATGCCAACGTGCCCATGGGGCATCGCGTGTAGGGCACATCAAGGCGCCCATGCGGGGACTTGGTGGGTCGGCCCGAATTGGAATTGGGTGCCCGTAAAAAAGAAGTAAGGTTGGCCATGACTGCCCATGAACAAAGTTCCCACAAGGGGTTCTCAAATGATTTTTAGAAAACTCACTAAAATAACGTTTAGGTATTAAAAGTAGGTTTATAATTGATTGATTATGCAACATGGTACTAACAAATGGTAATATTTTGTTTTCATTGATGAGCTAAATATTTGTCGCGAGGGTCACAAAAGTCTCTTGAGTTAGTTGTGATGTGACTTAAGATGTGATGTCATCATTATTCTCATCATCATCATCATCATCTAAAAGTATTATCAGTTGATTGTATAATTTATTGTTTTGCACTATCTATTAATTGCAAGTTTTAGTGAATCGATTTCCAGAGGATTGCAAAAGTATCTTGAGCTCGTCATGATGTGACCTGAGAATGGGGTCAACATTGATTTTTTTATTTTTTATTTTATTTATTTATTTATTTATTTTATTGCATTTTTTATTTTATTGCATTTTTATTTTTATTTTTATTATTTTTTATTTTTATTTTCAGTTTGTGTTCATATTCACTGAAATTTTACATGGTTATGGGTGATGCATGAATGAGTGATATGGGAGGGTTTTGAGACTCAAATACAACTCAAAGAAAGAATTTGAGAATTAAACGTAAATTATAGCATATATAAATGTCAAGGTGTGAAATTATTTATTACTATTTACTAGTTGTGGGCTTATAATTTACTTCATAGCCCAGAGATTGAGAAAAATCCTTACCCTTCCATTTGAGAAAACCTCTTACCCTTCATCATCATCTTTCTCATCATCGTCATCATCAACATCTTCTTCATCACCATAATATTTGTCATCTTCATCACCATCATCATCATCTTTTTCATTCACATCATCTTTAACATCATCAACTTTGTCATTATCATTGTCGTCGTCATCTTCATCATCATAATCATCAACCTCACATTCATCTTCATTATCGTCATCATCATCATTGTCAACATCATTTATATGAAAAGGAATGGTGCCTCAATGAATCACACATAATTTATTATATGTCTCTTATGCTCCTACTTCCAATCTTTAAGGATATGAGTCCCCATGAATGTAAAAATAATGGCTAGCTAGGAACCAATTATCATTCATGTCAATATTATTGTTACTTTTTGTGGGCCTATCCCTAAGTACCATTCCACCACTTAACATCTACCAATTAGTTCAAATTATGCTTTAATTAATTGACCCCACACAAAGTGACATGTGAAAGGGGTCAATGTTGAAAATTTTCCAGTTTGTGATTGCATGCATTGAAATTTGGCATGGTTATATTAGATACATGCATCGACGTTATGGGAAGGTTTCAAGGCTCATATACAACTCGCACAAAGAATTCGACAAACAAATGGTAAAATTATAACATAAATGTCGAGGAGATGAAATTATCCATCTAAAATATCCATGATATTGGGTGCTTACCATGTTAGACCTTGATACCTACTATTGGTTCATAACTAACATATTCATGGTGGCTATACCCCCCCTAGATATGAAATTTAAGCTATAATGATCATATGTGTTGGTTAAATGAATTATCGATGGTTCTTGGCAAATATGCTTATGATATGTTAAATTGACTTGTGCTTGTTTAGGATATTTTGCCATGGTAAAATATCGACTTATAATGGTCACCTCGTTACTTTATCTCCAAAATCCTAATATATGTTGAAATAGTGGAAAATTTCTAGTAAATTGTTGATATCCAAGTATTGTAGATACATATTTGGATTAGTCTATGATTTCATATTCTTACTCGCTTAGAGAATTTCTTCTTTCTACTTGACCTGTTCATCATGCATCTCCCTTCATAGTGGACAAGTTGGAATAGACATCACATGGTCCATTCATGTGGCCCGAGAAATGCTCCCATTTGAAGTATGGGCACTACGATGCCTTGGAAACTATATTTTCAGTAGTTTTCATAGTTAATATTACTTGGAAATGAGAACATGGCATTTTGTGAAAAACTCTTTTGTATACATCTAGAAATCAACTATGACATTGCTTAACGATATAAACGCCTTTTTGAACCTAGAATTGTGTGATCAATAACTTATTTCTCCTCAACCCACTCATTGATAGCCTTCACTATGGACGAGTTAGAATCAACATCATTGTATTCCATTCTCATGGATTGAGAAATAATCCTCCCATTCAAAAGAGAAACACCAAGATGCCTTGAGTGCAATAGTTTCCATGATTATTATAGTTGACATCACTTAGAAATGAGAAAATGGTTTTTATTCTAAAGTTATTTTGTATACATTTACAAACAAATTCGGACAATTCTTAACTAATGGATCCTCTTTTAGTTTTCCATTAACCCTCTGTCACAGATCTCTTATATTCAAACAATGTATTATCGTGATTCATTGTACTATTTAATTTATTAAATGACTAAGAGAAGTATTCATGCGCATTTAAGTTCAACCTAGACACTTAGACATATGGTTGGGTGTCATCGTATTTATATTCTTAATTTTTAATTATATTAATGAATGGATTGTTATTTTCCACATTGTGTAGCCATTTTGAACTAGGGGTTCTTTAGATCGTGATTCATTGTACTATTTAATTTATTAAATGACTAAGAGAAGTATTCATGCGCATTTAAGTTCAACCTAGACACTTAGACATATGGTTGGGTGTCATCGTATTTATATTCTTAATTTTTAATTATATTAATGAATGGATTGTTATTTTCCACATTGTGTAGCCATTTTGAACTAGGGGTTCTTTAGATGTTTAATCACATGATACCATGGGATTTCCTCATAATAGCGTAATGACACCATTAAATTTCTATTCACATGTAGCACATGAAATACATGATTAATTTCAATAAAAATCATATAAGATTATATATTAATAAATATATGAATATGTTATAACCAAGATAATATATATTAAAGTAAAATTAAATATAAAAACATAATTAATTTAATTATATGTTATATTTAAGATAATTATATGTAATATTAAATTTTGTGTTTGTGTTTAATTGGGGTCCAATATAAGAAAACAAAATAGTGTTAAGCCCCATTTTTTTGGCTTCCCATCAATCTACATACGAGGGCACCAGGTTTCACTCACCTTTCAAAGTTGGGCAGCGGGAACAAGGGTTTCACTCACCTTTTCCCTTTCAGAGTTCTACATCGTTCCACTCGCCTTTTGAATCTAGAAACTACATTTGCATTCATGGCTGGACGATCCTCAAATTCTATAGTAACCATGCTAGGTCTCTCCTTATTTTGTTATTGGAATTTTGTCTTGGATGACCTTGTTCTTTTGTAGATAGCACTGCAGCCTATTATCAGAGATTAGGGCTAATTAAGTGCCCAACGAACTATTTTTTGCTTGTCAATGTGTGTCACTGTCACAAATATGTGGCCTCACTTTTTTCATGTAGTTAGTCCTTCTTTCTCATAAACAAAGATCTCCTTCTCAACCTCGACGTTATCGTGTTTTCCATCGAATTTACCTTGTTCTTACCCTTTCCCATAACTAACAATTTAAGACTGGCCTGCTTGGCCCTCAGTTACAGAGAAACGTTTCTTCAACTCTTGCTTTCAAACACCAACCGGAACACTTGCGAAGTAGAAGGGTGAGATCTCAGGTTTGAATATTATCGATGTACTACAACTTTGTGGGTCTGAATATGTGAGACACTAGGGTTTCTTTGAACATGAACACCTCAGCACCGTCCACAACCTAGGTGAAAACCAAAGTCCACAGTTGTCCTGGGTTTGAAAATGCGAGACACTAGGGTTTTTTCGAACATGTACACCTCGCCACCATCCACAACCCAAGGGAAAGCTGAAGTCCATAGTCGAGGAGGAGTGTGATAAAAAATACCTCATGTAGTGTCACACAGAATGAGTCGAGGTTGCGGACAAGATCGACCTTCCTAGTATCTAAAGATATCTAATGACAAGCAAGCCAATCAAAAACTACATTTCTCTAAATATGCAATAAAAAACAAAGGCAAACAAGTGTTTTAGGCCTACCTTGGGTCCAATGCAAGTTTGTGGAAGCCTCGCTCCCTCGCTCTAAATGAGCTTCCTTGAAGTGTAAGTCTGCAAACACAAACAAGCAAACAAATTAAATAGCACCTGAAAAGCCAATATCACAAAGCATATTCATCATAATGATCAAGGAGATTATGAAACAAACCATATAAGACAATTTGTTGAGAAAAATGAATCTGATTGTATTAATTCAAATGAAAGAAGAACTTTAAAACCTATACCTTGATGTTGTACAAGCTCCTCCCAGGGTCCGATAAGAAGTCTCCTCTACTTTGACAAGTTTCACTCACTTCCCAATGAAACCAAAACGTATGTGATCTCTCCTCTCAAGTTTAACTAGGAAGTCCCAATTCCATCAACATTTACCCTAAGAAATGTTCAACTTCTAACCTCTCCAGCAATTGACCCAATGCCTTAATTTATAGTGCAATGGAGGGAAGTTACTAGGTCCTCCTTCAAAGGGATAAATCCCTCCTTCAAAGAGATAGCTCCTCCTATAAAGGGATTAGCTCCTTCACTTTTGGGATGCATGAACCACCTTGGAGTGAACAATCCACGTCAAAATTCCTTCTAAAAACATCTAGAATTAACCCAAAGTGAGTTTTTTAGAATAAACTTGTCCCTTTTTGACTTTTACAGGGGTACGCACCCACCCCTTTACAGACAGAGCGTGCAGATACGCAAGTAATATGAACAAAAGGTGTGGGCCCGCAGGCAAAAGTGAGAGAAAGTGCGGAACTAGAGTTTTATTGATTTTTAATGTCTTTCTCTCATTTGCAAAGCCTAACATGAAGAGCTGAAGCCTGAGACTTGCTTAGGAGGCCAATATAAGTGATGATAGACCCATACTAACTGCAAATAGTCATGGTGACGATATTTTTGTGTAACATGTAGTTAGTCCTTCTTTCAGCATGGGAATTTATGCTATACCTTCGGATTAGGGTTTTCAAAAAAGAGACCCTTGACTATTATTTACAAATATACAGTCAACAATGATTTCAAAGAAAATGTCATTACTACAAATTCAAAATAAGTGTGCCCTTTCAATGTTATAATTTGTCAGCTCACTGTTTTCCTGAACTTTGTATATATATGTTCCTAAAAAGCATCACTGCTATGCACAGAATCTTTGTCTCCTTATGCCACTATTTAGGACTACGAGCAAGGTGACGATCCTTCTCTTATATGCATGAAAACACTTATTATTATCCTCTGGTTTTACAAGGGACTGTATGAGATTATAAGCCTAATGTGCCTTTGTTCTAGGTCTCCCTCATGCACAGAAACATAATAGGAGTCTTGGATCGTATTCATTGGCGACAGAGGCTCGAATTGAGTCTTTTGAAATGTATTTATGTTGAGAACAAGAGGATAACCATGATCCTTGTTTTATATCCTTCACTTGCATGATAATTATGCTTAGAAATCATTCACAGGTATAGAGAAGACATTTATATATGTTGTACAAATGTAGGGTATGAGTTTCACTTGATAGTGAGACTATGCTTCAGAACTTTGGTACTTTTGTCTTATACTCAAAATATCGCTTCAACAAATTCGATCTTGGAACTAATGTATGCACAGGTGTAAAAATGATCTTGGTGCCTCTTCCAATGAGGAATTTATGCACAAGACTATACCATAGAATTGTAAACCTTTGATAGATGAATTGAGTCCTTTCTAGGGCTATAAATCTTTAACAAGGGTATATAGTTATCATGGTTGAAAACTAGAGAGGCCTTGAATTCCTTGCAAAACTCTAACAGGTTTACTGATCTACAGTGTCTGGAATATACATACCAGAGATGGGAAGATGCTCAAATATTTCGAAGGTTTTTCAGATCTTGTGATGCCATTTTTGACATGCGCTCATATATCAGTGAGTGTGACCTCCTTAGGGTTCTTGACAAGTCTTTCATGTTTAAAAAAAATGTATTCCTTATGCTCTTGCTCTGCTATAGTAGGTATGCGGCTTTGATATAATGATTAAGGGATAATGGAGCCGCCAAAAGTCTCTGATCTATTTTCCATAAGGGTCAAACTTGAGAGGACTATTAAATTAACCCTTAGATCCATTTGCATAGGGATTGGATGCCCTCCAACTAATCTCGCTTTTTCATTGTGTAATGTAATATTGTCTCTATTATTAGGGCTAGAAAATGTCCTAAGAAATTCGTTCTACTTTCCTCCACAAATTCAGGAGACAATGAAAAGATAAAGGTATACCCATATTTTGTGTACATATAGCTAACCGTAGTCACATCATAGAGGTAAATGGGCACTTTCAAGCATTCGATCTGAATAATCATATTAGATTAAGTAGTTCTTTTTCTTACCTTTCTCCACAGGAAAAGTAAAAATGATCTATTTATTTACTTAAGGTAAACTAAAAATAAATTTGAATAAAATGGTTAGAGTCGTGGTTGTAGTTTGGTTCAATTTCCATAAGAAAAGTCAAAATTGAAGCTATGTAGGCTAATTACAAGGGAACCGCAGCCAATTAATAATTTCTTTGAACAATAATCTTAGTCATACATATCAATTTGTGTGGTGTCACTTTTATATATTTATACAAATAAACAAAGCAATGGTATTCTAACTTTAAAAGAAAAAATCAAATCAATTTTCCTCACTAATAAAGATGGGAAATAGTGTTTTCCAACCGATATTTGGGGTCCATGAACCACGTAGAACATATATATATATATATATGTTCTACGTGGTTCATGGACCCCAAAGATTGGTAATCGCTACATCTATAAATATTTGTTCCGGGCAAATTCACCAGAAGGGATGACTTCAACCACGAAGCCTAACCCCAATAGTTTCAAGAGAATTGAACCTGTGAGATCTCAATATAAAAGGTGATTTAACAATGGGAGGAGGACTTGATCAATTAAGCTAACCCTCAAGGTTTAAGACTAGAAGAATAAATTTCCAACACATGCAAAACAATTATAAATGACTAACAAAAATGGTTGCCATATATTTCAGGTTGTTTACATTTTTAGTTAGACGTGAAGGATTTTGTTACTTTCTCTTACCTTGAAAATGACCACACCATGGCACTTACACAGATAAGTCAAGGCTCATCATTGATTACATGTACCCCAGTGGTTCGAGTGGCGTTGATTTCAAATAGGCCTAGTCATGCCCCTACAAATATAAAGGGAATATTGGTGGATATATAATTAAAATAAATAAATAAATAAAAAGTAAAAATCATATGGTGAATATCCAATGAATAAAATACTAGACTATCTAATAATAAAATAAAATTTGATTTATAATCACAATAATAATTTTAACAATGTCATTACACTCTATACAAACCTTAGTAGACTTAATAATTTTTGTTTTTAAACATTTATGGATAGTTTTTGTGTTAATAGTAGAAAAGAGGGGTTTGTGATCATATTTTCCAGTCCTTTCCAGTTGCATATGTTTCTCAATGATGTCCTCTTCCATGTTTGTTGCTTAGTCATCTCCAAAAGAACCCACTAAATTTAGGGAACCTTTGGTTCAATATTTGGAGATAACACTAGTCCAAATCTGAAATTTTCTCTCTTCTTGAATGTGTTTCCATTTCATGTTTAAGTTGGTTGGCACACTTGGGTGAGAAACGTATAATATTCCTAGAAATATTCCCTAAGCATATTTTCAGCCCATATATCTCCCTTAATTATTATCTTTAAACGATAGTTCCATGTAGGTTTGGTGGTTAGCCAATTGAAGGAATGCATTTTTTTAGATTAAATTTTGTATGGTAACGAGGGGGCTAAATTCAAGTGCATGCTTCCTCAGGCACTCTTTTTCTCTTGTAAATAAATATTTAGTTTTTAGGTTTCAATCTTTCCCACAAGGTCTAGTGTAAGGAATGTAGGAGGAAGAGGCACAAGTTATTCTTTTGCCTATATGTTTAAATGTTGAAGGTTATGAAGTGTGATGAAAGTTTATAAACATTTCAACCTCCATCTTCTATGTGGGATTCAATGGGTTTGATTTCATTACCAAACATAAATAATTTTTACTTTCCAATAAATATGGATAGTTTTTGTGTTAATAGTAAAAAGTGGGGTTTTTTATCATACTGTCCAGTCCTGGCCAATTACGTATGTTGCTTGATGATGTCCTCTTCCATGTTTGTTTCTTGGTCATTTCCAAAAGAATCCACTGAAGTTGTAGCTATCCTAAACTTTCTTGGTTGTTCTTTCCTCCTCTTTCAACTTATCTTTGTTTCTTTCCCTAACCTCCAAAAGAAAAATTCCCCCTTTGTGTTTTTCTAACTAGGTTGTCATACGAACTTCGGTATATTTTGGCTACGTACGAATGAAAGATAGGGAAATATTAGCTTCATACGAACTTCCTATGTCTGCATTAGGTAATCCTTCATACAAATCATTTTATCAACAATTTGGACACTTCAATCCTATTGAAACTAAGGTATTTGCAATGCTTTATAACTTAGATGATAATATTTTAGTTGCAACACCTATTGGTAGTGGTAAGACTATTTGTGTTGAATTTTCTTTACTATGATTGCATAAAAAATGCCAGACAATGTATTTTGATGTGTTTATATCTATCATATAGAAGCTCTTGCCAAAGAGAGATATCTGGATTAGGAGCAGAAATTTGCAATATAGACAAAACAAGCCCAAATCTACCTCCTACTTCGCTTAAAAATACTCCTTTAGGCTAAACTACCTCAGATGCTCTCCATTTATGATGAATTGCACTTGGGTTGGTGAGAATAAGACTTCTCCTCACTCTAATTTATAGAAATATGAAGGGATTCATCTAATATTCCCTTGTGGCCTTTAGTAGTCATAAAATATCAACAACTTCAATATATATAGTTTTTTTTTTATTCCACTGAAACTAGTTACATTCTTCAACATATTGAAGTATGTGGGTATTTTTTTTATAATGGAAGATTAAATGCTATCATATTATGTTGAGTTCTCAACTTCCCTTATGACACTCACTAACAATTTCTTTCATTTGATAAATTGTTATAGGATTTTCAACCAAAAAGGTATTTGTTCGATCTATCTTCGTTGAGTGACGAAAGTTCAGGTAGGATATAAGAAATTGACCAAACATTTGCTACATCATGTAGGAGGAAAAGATCAACTAGGGTGAAAATATTAGAATAAAATTCCATAGACGCATGGATTTTTTTCTTGCTAAAGTGAGGGTTCTTATGATAATGAGAGCATAAGTGACATTGAGTTTCCCTTGAGGTACAAACATCTAGTGAAACAATGGGCACCAAAGGATCTTCTTGAAATAAACACTGATTTTTTTGTCAATGAAAGGATATATTGCATTGCCCCATCGCCATTACATGGTTTGGGGCTATTTTCCATGGCTGTAATACAAGTATGTTACAGAGAATTAACTGAATTGATGGAGTATTCCGAACCTTCTTACAACTACAATGATTGGGTAGGCTAGTCCGATATAGAAAAAGTATGTGAAGATATGGAGTGGCTGCAAATTATATACAACTAAAAGACAATAATCAAAATAAAGGCACAACTAAGTAAATTGATAGAAGGCTAAAAGTAGCAGGTAATGTTACAAGGTTTATAAATAGTACATGGCCCATTACCACAAATAAGAAACCAAATTGCATATTCAAGGGGCGTGAATGAAATCGTGTATTCGTATGTGCCGTCAAATCAATAGCTACAGGGGAAGAGTTTCTCATTTATTACAATTTGAATAAAATAGATACAATTATTACTATTATAGGGGCAATATGTATTCAAATTTACCAACTTGTAAGCAATGTCTATTATAGGTTATATTGTCATTTACTAGAATATATTTTCAGTAGTGGTTTTATTATAAATATAATGATGATTAATTGTGGATGAATTACAAATTACACTTATTTGATAAATAAGGTGATAAGGGGAAGGAACCAAATTTAGAGCAGTCCACGAATGCTCCTGGGGAAGAGCTTATTGAAGAAGAAATATTTCATGTCTGTTGATCCCATCCATACAATAAATAAGCTTCGAATGAAAGAAAACAAGAAATTCATTGCTTTAGTTATGATTGAGACTTAGACAGGAGAGATAAGAGTCAAAATCAAAACCTTGATGCACCAAATTTGTTAGTATGGGGTGAGAAACTCATTTAATTATCCTTTTTTTTATGATTTTAAGTATCTCATCCTTTATAAAAAAAAACTCTTTATTTTACAGTATTTTTTTGTGGAGTACGAACCTCATGTTGCGACTATGGGGGGTGAAGTTGGTAGCAACGTTGATGCTCCACCTATGAGTGACACACTGGTCATTGATACCGGTACACCTGCTCAACCACACATGGAAGGATCTACGCCTCCTAAACAACATACATTAGGATATGTGGATGGTGTTGTGGATACAAAGCACAATGTCATTTAACAAGTTGAAGTGAGTTTTCCTGGATCTTCCCATGTTACTAGCACAGGAACACTACCAATTATGTTTTTAGTAGATGAGGACAATGTCCCCATGAAAATATAGAAACTTCCAGGTATGTAAGAAGTGTTTTAAATACTAAGTACAATCTAATTGAAATTAGCGTATAGTCTATGGTAATTTTAAAGTAATCACAATATCATTTTGAAGGAAATGATGTATTCTATAGGTGTTTGGATGACCTAACCTTGGAAATATTTGGGCCCACCATTTGCACATACTTGAAATCCAAAAGTTCCAAGTTGAAAGATGAACTTACAACTAGGATGATTCACCTATTCGGTGAGGGTACCTTCAACAAAACTAGAGTTACCTCTAAGGCAGACTTACATTTGAAGTATTTGGGGGACAAGTATAGGTATGACTTGGAAAGGAAAAGTTTGCATGAGCTCCCTATAGGGATTCTAGAGATGGAGTGGAAAGCACTCATGGCAGATGCAAACGAGAAGGCACTACGAAAAGCAAGGATGGCACCACCCGGACTAGGAAGGTACGAGGAAATTTAAATAATGAAATTATGATGATTTATCATAATTGCAACATCTAATTAAGCTTTTCAATATTTTAAATATAGGCTACTAGATACATCCAAAGCCACAATCGCTAGAATAACCAAAGATGGACAACATCATGTTGGCCTGGGTGGTTACTCTAAACTGGATGCTAAAATTGTAAGTATATAAAAAAATAATTTGCATCTAAATTATAAACTCTTAACAATTTTTATTTAATATCACAAAAGAAGAAAAATTCATGTTCTCATGCAAAATTGTATGGGTTACAATTCAAAGAGGCTCCCATGGAAGAAGATCTAAAGCTTGCTTTCAAGCATGACTATCAAGCCTTGGTTGAACGTAGGACAAGCTTGGCGTCTTCATAGTCTTCCAATGCCCACCCTAACACTCAGGGAAATAAAAGCAATGAATAACATCTATAAATGATTACTTGTACAATCTATTGGTTATTATCTTTGCCCATAAAGTAGTGCGCTTGGTTGTAAGAAGTAGGAAAGAAATGTGGATACAACATATGAGCCTACTGTTAGTGGAGTGCCTCTTGAGACTGATGTTCAACTTCGTACTAGAGGTATTTCATGTGTTATAAAAAAAAATTGTAGTATGGAATACAATTAAAAATATTTAAATGCAAATGCTGTATTAATTATAACCTTTTTTGTTTCTACACCAGAGCATGTACAAGATGAGGCCAAATAACATATGGCCACATCCAAAAGTATTTCACTTCCCTCCACTGCCAATAGGTAAATAACACTCTATTAATATTTTTATTAATAAAACATTTTTAATAATAATAACTATAAATATCAATTTAACATTTCTTTCTTATTGCAGTTGATGCTTGGCCCCACTTGTAGCAGCATAGTCATAGGACTAGGTCAGCAACAAGACATACAGAAGAGCCCACAACAACTGAAGGGGCCAAGATCAAGACAACCTTGCTAACTACATATTAAAAAGGAAGAAAATTCTTGATAAAAAATGATTGCACTTGTTTATTTAGATCCCATTTTTTTGAGTACCATGTTTTTTACTAAGAGGTTGAATGCCTCATGGCATGTGCACATCTAACTTTTGACTATTTTAATAAAAAGTTGTGTTTTTTCCATTGAAAAATAATTGAACCAAGTTGTTTTATATTATGTGATATTTCTTCATCAAACTTTGGTTTGAAGTCTGAATAAGGGGAAAAATCTAGAAGACACATTCTAATATTTTGTCTCACATAAACTGTGGATTTTAAAGATCTTGGTATATAAGTCATTTTCAAATATGTACAACCCTTATGAGTACTAGGAAAACCAAGGAACCTTTCATAGGTTATATCAATATTTTCCATAATATTTATAATTAGAACTACTATGCATTGAATTTGTTTCTAACGTACCACCATTTGTTAAATCAACAACTCATTTTAGTCTTGGGGATGAGATACTTATAAACATTTCCCTAGTGAAAGATTTGAGTAACTCCAATTCTGAGTTTGTGGAGTAATGGATTATTATAGTGCAATGTACATTACCTTTATGATTTTCCATCCACAATATTTTGTTACAATACTTCTAATGTTCTTGTTAATAAAAGAGTTGATGCCTTCCTTTCCTTGAATAATACCCTTATTCTCTTCTCCCTAAAATACTCCTTAGATGTGATGCGTCAATTAACTTTCCAAATGAATAGTTAAGGGTTTAATCCTCTATGTTTTAGTGATTAAATTGTTCATCTTCATGTTCCCCTTTCAATTACATAATGGTTTCAACTCGTGTGAAAATTAACTCAACTATCCATTTGAAAAGATCATGATCCACAAAAGACAAGCTTCTCATTGAAATATACCATTTATTCGCTTAGTACTACTAACTAGAACTCCTAATCTACAGCTAATCCAAGTCAATTCAATTAAAAAAATATTATAGCCCATTGTCCAGTCACCTCATGATGGTTCTCAGCCAAATGAAGCCCATTCCAATTATGAAAACATCACGTACCATATTATGAAAACATATTTTTGATGATAATTTTTTTTGAGATGAAGTATACTGTGTCTATGATTAATGAATTAATAAATGAATTTTATATGTCTAGTGAATAATTTCTATATGTTGCTTTATGTACTTGACCTTGTTTATATTATGTAAACATTTTTTAATGATAAAATTTATTGAGATGAAATATTTTGTGGATTTACGAATGAACGAATGAATGTTTGCTATTTTTTTTATGTATCTTAATGTCTTGCTTTCAACTATTTCCTATATAGTAGATATATTGGGTACAGGTAATTGAGAGTGATGTAAGGCGGAAGGGGCCATTAGAGCTTCCACCTTCATGTGGTTGGGCCTGTTCAATAGAGAATAAATTAGGATTTGGATAATCTTGGAGAAAAACACCCTCGATCCAACAAAGCAACAAAAAATTCAATGTTGACTTCATTGTTACTTTGTCGAGTGGAGGGAGGTTTGATCCAAGATTAAACTACTCCAACAATTTATTCTCGAAACCAAGAGGATATCATTTAGGTAGTCATACACTCAAGCCATTTTAATTATTATTTATTCATGCAATTAAATTTAATATTTGATCAACTTTAATCTAAGCTTGCCTCATTGGTCTCATTAATATGTGTAGAAAAACTATATCAATTCAAATGTTGAAGTTGAAAAACTATCTGCAGAAAATAACTCAAAATGGTAAGGGTGTATGTGAGACAACAAAATTTGTTTGATATTTGTGTTGTATGTCTTTGCCGAGTGAGAGTTACATAAAGTTATATAAGAAATAAAAAAAAAATTCCATGAAAAAAAATCATGTAGTATTTGCCTTTCTTTGACCATTATGTTTGTATTTGAGTGAAAGACCATAAACTATCATTTTTCATGCAGGACAATAGGAGAAACTCTTACTCTATTAATTGGGCATAAGGCACTCATATGATTTCTCTTTTATTTTATTAATTATTTATCTCATCTAATTTTTATCTGATTTGGAAAGGAGATCTTAAATCAATATTAAGGTATTACAGACTCATGTATAGGAATGCCTATATTACTTAGTGCAACAGATCGAAAAGATTGTGAATAATATAAACAATGAGAAGTTAGAAAACATAACAGACACATACATCAACAGAACAAATAATCAAGGAGTTCACCAAACTTCCTGGCTATGTTTCCTGGTCCAATTTTCAATGTTGACCTTTATATTATGCCTTTAAGAGAAAAATATTACAAGTGTGAGCTCAAGCAGAGCCATAACACAACAACAGTGATATTGCATAGGGATTTCACTCGAAAAACTCGAGTTTAAAGAGTACACACACCCTCCCTCTTAGTGCCTCTGATCAACTGTTCATAGCTGCGTTTTCTCTGACTCTCTGTCTCTGAGCAACTGCTTCCCCTCTGTCTCTGTCATTGAGTGGGTTTTAAGCCTCTCGGCCTATCCGTTCACCTTCCTTTTCGGGCTCTCTGCCTCCTAGCCTTTGTCCCTTCATCTCCCTGCCGAGCATTAAACACATTGCTTAAGGCACATAGGCAATCGTTCACAAGCAGAAAGATCTTGGGCGCGGGTGAAAATCCCCTGAAATTACACTTCTCTATTTACACAGAGAAATACCTGCAAAACACTAAAAACATAGGAAATCCCGACCAAAATGCCAAAGCTGGACTTCAAATGATATAAATTCTACCCCATAATCCTTTTGGGTCCGTGCTTGATCACTATTGCAAATCCACCGTTGATCCACGATCTCCCAATCCAATGGCTGACAACCATTTCAAGTGGCCAATGTGCATGGAGATTACCCGCCCGAAAAAGAAGTTTTCTCTCTCCTACAGTGTGCCACGTGTTGACTAGTGTATGGGATCGGGTGGAGCCTCTCCAATACCACTCACCGCCTGAAGTCCACCCGAAATACCGTTTACCACGGAACTCAAATTATATGAAGCCGTATTTATAAATCTTTTGGGTCTGCCATTCTATCACAATATTGCAATATCACATTGTATGTGGACAAACATCAATACGTGGGGAAATACAAAGAGATCCGCCAAAACTGGACTTCAAATATTTTTAAATCACGTCCATAATCCCTATCGGGTCCAGCCTTTATCGCATGTTGCAAGGCCCGAGGTCCTCTTGGCATCACCCCTTTGTTATATTGCGATGTGATAAATCGCAATTGCATATCGCTTGTGTCTCTGGCCTGCAGTAAGTCCTTCCCTTTTTAATCTACGATGCGATATATGTGGTCTCCGTCATTGATCTGCGTGCCAATCCGACGTTCCAAATTATATCGCTGGATCGTAGTCGCAACTCACTCAGGGTTAGCGCCGATATGCCCCACTGGCCTTCGCCGATGCGATATCACTAATTTGATCTGGACCGTCGATCAATCCAATCCAATGGCTCTGATTCAACGATACTTCAACCTTTGCTTTACTCTGTTTTCTGCTATTCTTCATAGTTTTTCTTTCGCGATAGTGTTTTCGATAATATTAAAGACTTGGACTTAGAGGTATTAGGATCCATTTTGGATAACACCTTCCCACTGAAAAGCTTTTGGACCACCAAAAGTTGGTTTTTAGGCATCGATCAAGTGAGGATACAGTTCCCTCACTTTGTCCAATTTCTATCCATTGTGCCTTGCTTGGATTTGAACCTTTGAGTCCCACTCTTAGGTACTCAACATCCCCTCGACGCATTGTTCTTACCTTCCTGTCTAGAATTGTGTCCTCCTGTAACTCATTGAGATACTCAAGCAACAAATCCCCAATAGAAGACAACTGACTTTGCTCTTCAGGATCTTCAATTAAGGAAGGTTCATACAATCTCAAGTTTTCTACATTAACAATGAATAGATCTGCATATAAGCTGTGTTGGGTTGTGTAATATTCTTTTCACGACTAGCCCACATAGTTAACTAGGGGTTAGAGGGGGAGGGTCACATGGGGTTTGAGGTGTACTCGTAACCCCACTTTATGGACCCTATGTTAGGTTGGGCGGACCCACCTATGGTTTTGTGCATGATTTTCGCACATGTTTTTGGACGCGAAAATATGTATAAATATGTATTATAACATTGAAAGGAACATAATGAAAAATCAAGCTGGTAGTCCCGGTTTTGGGATCTAGGGGAAAATCTCTGTGCATATGTGTTTTATGTGTTATGCTCTTGCATTGTTTATTTTTTGTGTTTTAGAATTCATATGCAGGTATTTTCTCTCGGAGCAGTTTTGGCTTCAAGGGGACGCCTTTGTTGCTGAGGGGTTTCGCTCGGGCCTATGGTAGACCCTGTTCAGTGGGAGATTTGTGAGATCGATTCTG
>APFE031212972.1:706-12533 GCA_000404065.3 Pinus taeda | reverse complement strand
TATTAAACATGAAGTCCAACTAAAGGAACCTGAGAAGATAGAGTTTGAGCTAAAGGAGGAAGAATCAGACTCTACAACAGAGGAGGAATCAGAAGATGAAGAGCCACAAATTCCCACTGTGAGAAGATCAGTTTGAGAAAGAAGGCAACCAGAAAGGTATAGTCCATCTGCTTTCTGTTCAATTTTTTCTTTGTCTATTATTGATGATGATCCCAGAACTATGAAGGAAGCAGTGGATTCAGAGGATGGAAAACTCTGGAAAGAGGCCATGGAAGATGAAATGGCATCTTTGCGCAAAAATGAGGATTGGGATCTGGTGGAGTTGCCAGCTGGAAGGAAACCCATTGGCAACAAATGGGTGTTAAAAAAGAAGACAAATGCAGAAGGAAAAGTGGAGAAATACAAAGCTCGGTTGGTAGCAAAGGGTTATTCCCAGGTGCCAGGAATTGATTATGGTGATATTTTTTCTCCTGTTGCCAAGGTAACTTCTATTAGATTACTTTTATCTATTGCTACTGCTTTTGATTTTTAGGTAGAATAGATGGATGTGAAGACAACATTTCTTCACGGGGATCTGGAAGAGGAAATCTACATGAAGCAACCTGAAGGATCTACGGTGAAGGGTAAGAAAGAACTAGTATGCAAGTTAAAGAAGTCTCTGTATGGGTTAAAACAGTCACCAAGGATGTGGTATCAGAAATTTGATACATTTATACGGGGACTTGGATTCACCAGAAGTAAAGCAGATCATTGTGTGTATTTTAAATTAATTGGTGACCGTGTTATTTATCTGGTCTTGTATGTGGATGATATGTTGTTGGAAATGACAAAGAAATTATCCAGGATTTGAAGACCCAATTGTCCTCCAAATTCAACATGAAAGATCTTGGTGCTGCAAACTATATTTTGGGCATGGAAATGAAAAGAGATTGGGAAAAGAGGAAGCTCTGGTTAAACCAGAGGAAGTATGTCGAGACAATATTGCAGAGGTTTAATATGCAAGATAGTAAACTGGTGAAGGCTCCTATTCTTGTAGGTATGAGGTTATCTGCTGAACAGTGTCGCAAGACACAAGAAGAGGAAGAGGACATGTCCCATGTTCCATATGCAAGTGCAGTCGGTAGTCTGATGTATGCAATGGTCTATACTAGACCAGACATTTCACATGTAGTGGGAGTATTGAGCAGGTTTATGTCAAAACCAGGAAAGGAGCATTGGACAACAGTGAAGCAGGTTTTCAGGTACTTGCGTGGCACTAGTGATTATGGTTTGTGCTACCAAGGAAGACCCTGATTAGACATAATGTTCGATATTCGTGGCTTTGTTGATGTAGACTGGGTAGGAGATCTAGATAAGAGAATATCTACAAGTGGGGATGTGTTTAACCTATTTGGAGGTGCAGTCAGTTGGATAAGTAAGAAACAATCTGTAGTGGCACTATCAACTACAGAGGCAAAATACATGGCAGCCACTCATGCAAGCAAGGAAGCAGTTTGGTTGCAGAGATTGCGTTCAAGTATGGGGTTAGTGTAGGAAGCTATAAGGATAGAATGTGACAGCCAAAGTACAATTTTCTTGGCAAAAGAACCCTTGTATATCATTCAAAGACAAAGCACATTGATGTTCAATATCATTTTGTGAGGGATATGATAGAAGACAAAAAGGTGTTGCTGGTAAAGGTGGACACTTTGAAGAATACTGCAGATACATGGACAAAATCTATGAGCTCTGAGAAGTGCTCTTGGTGTAGAGAGACAATGGGCGTTTCGGGGCTGGAAAAATGACTAAGCTCTCTTGTGGCCCCCTATGGAAAGAAAACAAAAATTGGGAGAATGTTGGGTTGTGTAATATTCTTTCCATGACTAGCCCACGTAGTTAACCAGGGGTTAGAGGGGGATGGTCACATAGGGTTTGAGGTGTACCCGTAACCCCACTTTATGGGGTCCAGGACAACGCCATGGAAAATTTTGGTTTTGGACTCTATGTTAGGTTGGGCAAAACCACCTATGGTTTTGTGCATGATTTTCGCACATGTTTTTGGATGCGATGGCTTTCAGTCCATGGTATTGGACGCGATGGTTTTTGGTCCATGGTATTGGATGCTTTGGCATGTATAAATATGTATTATAACATTGAAAGGAACATAATGAAAAATCAAGCTGGTAGTCCCAGTTTTGGGATCCAGGGGAAATATCTGTGTATATGTGTTATGCTCTTGCATTGTTTATTTTCTATGTTTTAGAATTCGTATGCAGGTAATTTGTGTACGGGGTTAAAAACTACAAGCTGGCAAATCAAGGCGAATTGCATTTCACCAATTTTATCAAGTATCTTGAAAGGTCCATACCTTATTGGTTGTGGATTCTTACCTTCACCTTGCATTCTATCTTTGTTGATGTACAACCATACTTGATCACCAACTTGAAAACTATGCTCGACTCGATGCTTGTCATGTCTTGCCTTGTACTTGGCTTGACTTCTTTCCAGTTGTTCTTGTATTGCCTGGTGAATTTCCTGGATTTGTTTAATGAACTTGGTTGCTTTGTCCACATCACTGTGTCCATCAACTGCTATGTCTTTACTAAAGACAAAATCCAAGGGATACTTTGGTATAAAACCAAAACAAGTCTCAAAAGGAGATCTCCAAGTAGAAGAGTGCTTGGCATGGTTGTAAGCATGCTACACATAACACAAATGCTCATCCAAAAGCTTGGGATGCTTGCTGCAATAGCCTCTAAGCAACTAGATCACTTTCCTGTTGACCACTTATGTCTGACCATCTGTTTGTGGATGAAATGCTGTGCTCTTCTTCAACCTGGTGTCCATCAACTCCCATAAACTTGACCAAAAATTCCCAACAAATCGAGAATCTCGATCAAATACAATAGAAGTTGGTAAACCAAAATGAACCCATAAATTCTGAAAGAACAACTTTACTATTTGTTCAGCTGTAACCTGCTTGTTACATGGTATCAAAATACACATTTTACTGAACCTATCCGCAACAACATACAAATAATCATGACCTTTCCTAGACTTTGGCAATCCCCCAACAAAATCCATGGAAACACTTTCCCAAGGACGAGAAGGAATTGGAAGTGGAGTGTACAAGCCTAATTTTCTATTTTTGGGCTTGCTTTGTAGCACACATAGTACACCCCTTTGATATATCTAGACATTGTCTCATGCATTCTTGGCCAATAACAGAACCTTTGCACTTGTGCAACTATTTTACTTACACCAAAATGACCTGATATGAGAGAAGTATGTGCTTCTTGAATTATGTTAACTCTTTCAGTTTGTGGAATGCATAACTTTCCCAAATGATATAAGAGTTGGTCCTTTACATAATAATCCAATTCTTCTATTTGCTTGCCATGAATTAAAGTTTCATATACATCTTTAAAATCTACATCTTGAGCATATTGTTCAATGTAACTTTCATGCATTACTAATTTATGCTTAAGTATAGTAGATGCATTTATGGTTGGTCTTGATAACATGTCTACAACCTTATTGTGCATGCCCTTCTTATATCCGATGACAAGGTGAAATTGTTGTAGAAAACCCATCCACCTATAATGTCTTGATTGCTGCAATTTAGTTTGTGAGTGCAAATATTGAAGTGGTTGATGATCTTTATGTATGATTGTTTATTTACCCATTCGGTAATGTTTCCACTTTTTCACACTTTGTACTAATGCATACAATTCTTTATCATATGTGGGATAATTAACTACTGCAGAAGTAAATGTCTCAGAATGATAGCATATGGGTTTTCTGTGTTGCATCAACACTGCTCCCATGGCATAGTCACTGGCATCTGTCTCAATCTCAAATGGATGTTGAAGATCTGACAGTGCTAGTATTGGTGCTGTACTGATTTTATCTTTTAAGGTGTCGAAGTATTTCTGTTGTTTGCCTCCCCACAGAAACACCTATTTCAATCCTGTTAAAGCATGTAATGGAGCTGCAATCAAAGAAAAGTTAGCAATAGACTTTTTCCAGTATCGTTCTGCCCCTAGGAAACTCCTAACCTCTGTAGTAGATTTGGGTTTAGGCCAATTTACAATGACTTCAATCTTAGAGGGGTCTATCTTCAATTCACCACCCCCTACAATATAACCCAAATAATTTAAAGATGTTCTGCCAAATTCACATTTTGACAGTTTTACATAGAGATTTTATCTTTTTAAAACATCTAAAGTCTACTTTACATGATTTACATGGTCTTCCCATGTCTTACTAAAAAAAGAATGTCATCTAAATAAACAATTACAAAATCATCAATAAATGGTCTGAGTACATCATTCATAACTTTCATAAATGTAGCAGGAGCATTAGTTAAGCCAAAAGGCATAACCAACCATTCAAACAATCTTGCTTTGTCTTGAAAGTAGTCTTCCATGCATCCTGTTCTGTAACTCTGACCTGATGATAACCAATTCACAAGTCTAACTTAGAAAAGTAAACTGCTTGTTTCAATTGATCTAAGAGATCATCAATACGAGGAAGAGGATAATGATTTTTGATAGTTATTTTATTTAGTGCTCTATAATCAATGCACATTCTCCACGATCCATATTTCTTTCTCACCAGCACGATTGGAGATCCGTATGGTGATGTTCTTGGTCGTATAAACCCTTTATCGAGAAACTCCTGTACCCGCTTCTTTATCTCTGCATTCTCTAAAGCTGACAACCTGTACATTCCAATGTTAGGTAATGGAGCATCCTGCTGCAAATAAATATCATGTACTATTTCTCGCTTGGGTGGCAGACCTTTTGGTTCTTGAAATAGAACATCATACTCTGAAACAACTTTAACTAAATTAGCTTTCTGTTTAGAATCACAACCTTCAAATGCATTGGATTTTTCAGGATCCTTTGCCTTTACAACCATCAGTAAAAACTTCTTACTTGAATTCACAATTCTTTTCATCTGTCCTGAATTTATGAGAGAATAGTTATCTTTGAGTTTATGAGCTCTTACAATATATTCTATTCCATCTTTAGTGAGTTGATACTTATTCTTAGTTCTATAGAAAATAGATTTTCCATCATACAAGTATGGACTTCCCAAATACCACATATATACAATGGAACTATATCTAACTCAACCTCATCTACAAATGTTGATCCAATAGCAAACCTAATTTTACATTGTCTCATTACTTGTAGCTTTGTTTTATCACACTCCCAACCTAATGGATATGGCTTCTCATGAGTTTTTGTTTGTAATCCCAACTTCTTTACAATTGTTTTAGAAATCAAATTTACTTGTGATCCACTATCAAACAAAGTATCAATCTTATTGTGCTTGGAAATTACTCTAATATGAAAAAGCTCGTTTCTTTTCCTCTCATTACTTCATTATCAACAGATTGTGCAGAATTACTTGTGGATGCTTCAGAATCTTTACCTTTCATACCTGTGGTTGTAACTGTTGTTTCATCGCCTGAATCTGATCCCAAGTCCTTCTGAATAGCAACAACATTCTTCTTCTTCTTTCCACCGAACTTCTTTGGTCTCCATTTTGGATGCAAATACCAGCAGTGTGCCTCATCATGTCCTTCTTTCTTGCAATGAGTGCATGAAGGTTTATCCTTTTATACATAATTTTCTTTCCTCTCCTTCCATTTTAGTTTCTTCTTTTCCTTGCTCTTGCTTACAGAATATTTAGATGTTCCCCCAACCTCTCGGTTTACATTCTTACCTCTAGCTTCTAGATGTGTGGCTTGAACTGATACATCATCTAAGCTAGTGGGGTTAAACATGAGGATAGTATGCTTTAAATAGCTATGAAGACCACCTATACACTTCAATAAAGTTTCAGGTGAATCTAATGATATACCTAGAGTTAAAGCTCTCTTTCTGAATTCCTGAGTATAACTTTGTACACTCTAACCGTTCAACTGACGAAGAGTTTGCCAAATAATCATTGCCTATTGCACATAAGCTAAAGGATAGAATTGATTTTTACAAATTCATTCTAGGTAGAAATGATTTTACCATGTTTTTGCATATCAACTTGTGTATTTCCTTCCCACCATACTAGTGTAGTTCCTCCAAGTCGAAGGCTAGCCAGCTGAATCTTCTTCCTTTCTGAATCAACGTTCTATACACTACAATATACATCAATTTGTCTTATTCAATTATCTAGATTTTCTGCATTGAGTTCTCTATCATAAATTGGCAAATCAAACTTCACATCTAATTTAATCAAAGAAGTTTTCTTCTTTTTCTTATCAGGGCTAGTTTTATGCGAAGAAGATGATGAGGGTGATGAAGGTGATGATGGAGGAGATGGCAGAGTAGGCATTTCTCCTTTTCCTCTGCCTTCTGGAGGGGCAACTAGAAAAGGTTCCTCTTCTCCTTTGTCTAGTTTGGGTGTTGAAGTGCTTTCACCTCGACCCTTCTTAAACTCCAGATACATCTCTTCCACCATGGCTCGCATGGCTATAAAACTGTCCATGAACTGAGATTTTGATCCCAGTGGAGCTTCTTCTGCCATTCTTCTCTGAGAAAAGACTCTTCCAATCTCTGGATTAGCCTCAACAAGTTCTCCTTCTCCTAGTTTGAGCTTTAATCTAGTTATCATTCAAAATCCAACACAAGTTTGTCTAACCTTAATAAAACCAAATTCTCTAATACCACTTGATTCGGAAATGAGATCTTAAATCAATATTAAGGTATTACACACTCATGTGCAGGAATGCCTATATTACTTAGTGCAACGGATCAAAAAGATTGTGAATAATATAGACAATGAGCAGTTAGAAAACATAACAGACACATACATCAACACAACAAATATTCAAGGAGTTCACCAGACTTCCTGGCTACATCTCCTGGTCTAGCTTTTAGTGTCGACCTCTATATTATGTCTTTAAGAGTATAATATTACAAGTGTGAGCTCAAGTAGAGCTATAACACAACAACAATGATATTACATAGGGATTTCACTTGAAAACCTCGATTTTAAAGAGTACACAGACTCTCCCTCTTAGTGCCTCTGATCAACTGTTCGTAGCTATGTTTTCTCTGACTCTTTGTCTCTGAGCAACTGCTTCCCCTTTGTTTCTACCATTGAGTGGTTTTTAAGCCTCTCAGCCTTGTCCGTTCACCTTCCTTTTCGGGCTCTCTGCCTCCCGACCTTTGTCCCTTCATCTCCCTGTCGAGTGTTAAACACTCATTGCTTAAGGCACATAGGAAGCCGTTCACAAACGGAAAGATCTTGGGCATGGGTGAAAATCCCTTGAAATTACACTTCTCTGTTTACACAGAGAAATATCGGGAAAACACTAAAAACACAGGAAATCCTGACTAAAACGCGAAAGCGGAACTTCAAATGATATAAAATCTGCCCCATAATCCTTTCGAGTCCGCGCTTGATCGCTATCGCAAATCCACCGTTGATCCACGATCTCCCAATCCAATGACTGATAGCCATTTCAAGTGGCCTATGTGCACGGAGATTACCCACCCAAAAAAGCAGTTTTCTTTCTCCTGCGGCATGCCACGTGTCAGCCAGTGTATGGGATCAGGCGAAGCCTCTCCAATACCAATTACCACCTAAAGTCCACTCGAAATACTGTTTACCACGGAACTCAAATTATATGAAGCCGTATTTATAAACCTTTTGGGTTCGCTATTCTATCGCAATATCGAAATATCACATTGTATGTGGCCAAACATCAATACACAGGGAAATACAAATAAATCCACAAAAATGTGACTTCAAATATATTTAAGTAGTGTCCATAATCACTATCAGGTCTGGCCTTTATCGCATGTCGCAAGGCCTGCTGTCCTCTTGGCATCACCCCTTTGTTATATTGCGATAGGATATTGCAATGCGATAAGTCGCAATCGCATATCGCTTATGTCTTTGGCTTGCGCTAAGTCCTTCCCTTTTAAATTTGCGATGCGATATATGTGGTCTCCGCCATTGATCTATGCGCCGATCTGAAGGTCCACGTTATATCGCTGGATTGCAGTCGCAACTTACTCAGGGTTAGCGTCGATATGCCCTGCTGACCTCTGCCGATGCGATATTGCCGATTTGATCTGGATCGTTGATCGGTCCGATCCAATAGCTCTGATTCAATGATACTTCAACCTTCGCTTTACTCTGTTTTCCGCCATTCTTCATGGTTTTTCTTCTACGATAGTGTTTTCCAATAGTATTAAAGACTTAGACTTAGAGTTTTTAGGATCCATTTTGGATCATTATCCTTCCTTTATTTTGTAGGTACTTTCATTCGCATATCTAGATTTGAAATATTAACTATGGTTGGAGTCATATAAGCGAAAAAAAAACTCATTGAAGTACTACTCAACTTTATCCCTTCAAGCACTTGTCTACTGGGTGCATGATTTAGTTTTTTGTTGCATTTGATTTCAAGCAATTTTTGTTTTTACATTGCAAATCTTCCAAGACCATAGACCCAACTTCTCTTTTTATCAACTTCAAATGAGACTTCAAAGACCATAGAACCAAATACCAACACACCATGATCATTCAAGCATGCTTATGAACTTTGTTGTTTTCATGGAGAGATTATACAAAAACACAACCCCAATTAGAAATAAAATTTCAATACATATATATGTTAATACAAACCTTAGGGGTCTTCAAATATCCTGATGTTGATTATATATTATTTTGCAAATCATTACAAATTTTAACATTTTTAAAAAACATCCAAATCTCATTCACAACTTTGTCATCAACATTTTATAAACTCATGGAGGATATTAAACCTCCCCCTTAACTTAGCAACAGACTTTATCAGGCTCTTCTTTCCATGATCCAGGTGGATATTGGTGGCCACCTGCCAAGTCCACCTGGACCCCCACCATTGTCTTTCTCAGCATTTTCAGTTTCCTTAATTGTAGCACAACTTACTATTTTAGCAGTTTTTCGGGTCCTGAACTTCCGGAGCCGTTTTGAGGCCCTAAACGACGTTTTTGGGAATCCGGGGGCAACATGGGTCCATGGAATGGACCTGTGTTGCCATTCCAACAATGATAGTGCTCGAATAGATCTTTCTAATGAGCTATTGTACGCGTCAAACGGAGATCATATGCTAAAGTTACGACCCCGGGAAGTTGATGTACCAACTTACCCCCAAACGGGGCCCACAGTTTGGCGTTTCATCTCCTAGGGTTAGGTTTTGGAATGTTAAGGGTTTTTCATTGTTTCTCAACAATAAATAGGCCTTCGAGCCTCATTGTAACACAAGTTCGGAACAGTTCAGAGACATGTAGCCGCACATCTCTTCTCAGAGATAAGCTACCATCGTCCTAGCTGGTTTATTTTCCAATTCTGGTTGTAAGCATATTTCGGTATTTTCCATTAATGAAATGAAGTGTTATTTCCGCTGCATCTCTTTATTTATGGTTATCGCATCTCTGTATTTATGGTTATCTCTATAAGCTATTGCGTTCCTGTTTAAATCCGGATCACCCAAGGAGTAAATTAAAATCCAAAGGGCCTTGGACTACCATCAGATCTTTATAGATTGTCTTTTCTCCCAAAGTAATAGGAAACTGAGGAAGCATCCCTAATGGTTGATTGGTTCCTATATTAAAAGCCAACAGATTCTGGGTAATGGGCACAAGTTGTGGAGAACCTAAATCTTGCCAAGAAATTAAAAAATAATAACAAATGCACCTTAATCTATGATTTTGTTAGGTACATCCATATTGAATATGATCTGGAAGGGCATGTAAGGAGGAAGACGATATCCTGCCAGTCAAATCTAATCAAAGGAAGTGACCATACTACTTGGAAGGGGTGTCATGGGAACGAGAGAACTACCCCCTTGTGTTATGGGAATGTGATAATTTCTCTCTAGTGTTATGGGAATGGGAGGATTTCTCTCCAGTTCATTGGAACCTGAAGAAACAAGAAGAACATGAATAGTCTGAAGTTCACTCTCTATAGGAAAGGTACGATCAACTAAAGATGGAATTGAGTCAACCATTTTCTCAACCAATGTTGGTAAAAAATGAACTCATAGGATTCACGTTCATAGAGTGTGGGATTAATTAGAGATGGATTTTTATCAATCACTTCATCAACTAGTGGAGGATTAGGGGAAAACTTCTAGTAACCAGCTGAGAGCCGAGGTTGAGAAGTTGAAAGATTTTCCAAAACTTTTGAGGCTTCATCCATATAAGGACAAAGTTGAATATGATGATTCCATTCACATAACTTATAGGGAAATTTAACTTTACCCCTTTTCCCATGGACCTTACTATCACTAGGTAATGGTTTATCACTAGCAATATCTCCAGAGGCTAATGACAAAGGCTGATGTGAGCTTGTAGACCACACTTCTAATATCTTGGGAATACCAGGAAAATATCTAAGAAGGTGAAAACCCTTACAAAGCATGCAAGCTAATTTAACTTTGAAGGGCAGATTGGAAGGTTCCTCCATGCTAGTTGCATTTGTAGCAATGTTTTCTTGGTTTCCCGCTTGTTTATTGTGTTTCTTCTTAATATTCCTTTTCTTCTTCTTCTTAGCTATCGAGTTACTAAAATCAAGACTTTCACTAAGCAAGGAGGAAGAAACAAATGAAGAAACAACATGTGAAGAAGGAAAAGGGTCAACTTAAGGATTAACTTGAGGTTGGTGCTATTCAAGTGTAGGAGAACTTGGTTGAGGAGCAGTTTGGACATTCAGAAACATAGGGGTCAAAAACAATGAAACTAGTAAACCAATGGTAAATCCAGGGAGGGACAATGTTGCCATATAAGGAGCACAAATATTTCCAAAAGAAGGAAGAGTACTAGGATTCCCGTCATAATGGTTTCCTTTATTGATAGACTCATGAACTATTGCCATTAGTCTCAACCTAAGATCTACTAAGGAGTTGTTCTACGGGGAGGATGTTATTTTGTGGTCAATTAATTCATTTTAGAAATTAAAAACACAAAATAAAACAAAGGGGTAACTAGGCAAAAGGATTTACCAAGCAACGATCAACTGCAATATATACCTTAGTGAACCAAGGACTTAATGTATGTGCAATAAATATCCCTGAATGTTGTGTTCGGTGTATCCTGGTATACAAGGCGGCTGACTCAATTACTTATGGCGAGGATAGAAACCTATGGTGTACTTCCAAAATATACTCGATGGTACATGGAAGTGTTGTCTATAGTAGTGTTGACTAATGTGTAACTGTTTGATGAGAGTATTCCCATATACTTTTCATGCGTGGAGTGCCATCCAATATACCCAAAGGTACGTGGAGTATGATTTGATACACTTACATAAGTGGAACGGGATATCACCCCTGGGATACAACACTAGAAAACAAAAACAGCTCTTACGTTTAATGACGCCATAACACATCTCTAGCCCAGACCTCTAAATGTTTGCATTAATGTGACAAATGCTCCTTAGGTTAATTGAGATGAATTTTAGAGTTGATATTGAATTATGTTTCGAATTCAAGGCTCAAAACTTGATGTCACCTCATCACACCTATGATGCAACTAATATGACAAAAAAGAACTCTTTTCATTTTCATTTTAACAATGAAATGCCTAACTAAGTAGGGGAAGAAGAAACCAATCAACAATGCAACAAACAAGTGATGTAACAATATATCTCCTCAACTTCATTATTCCAATCAAAACCAAAGCCCTATATGCAACGCAAATATTTTTTTCTTTTCTTTTCTTTTAATGTCTCAAATGAAAAAAACATATGAATGCAACTTGATCACTAACAAAAAGAAACCACACAGACTTTAACTCTAATGTAAAACTTATTTTTCAAATTCAAAAATTAATCTATGCATAAAAAC
>APFE031212971.1:191590-217143 GCA_000404065.3 Pinus taeda | reverse complement strand
CAAAGTGAAAACACTGGTACTAAACTAAATAACATAATGGAGTGCTCTAAATGCCAGAATTTGAAAAACGCTGCAAAACAAATGGCGCTATCAAATGTATGTACTTCACTCTTCATACTCTAAATGTCTTCCTTATTTCCTTATGGATCACACTATCATTTTTGATCGAATTTGTTGTTGCATTAAAACATTGAGGTTAGTGATTGCAGGTAGCCCTTGTGGTCTCATTAACTTTCAGGTCTGTCGATGATATATATATCTGAAAATAAAATATAACTCTCCCAAAACAATATTCATCTAGTGTTCAATCAGTTTGAGATTATATCTCGTGATTTATGGCACAAAATTAGGCCCAATAGGGCTCATTTGAAAATTATTTCTAATGGGACTGACTTTGCCCTTTGTGGTCTCATTAACTTTCACGTTTGTCGATGATTGATATATATATGAAAATAAAATATAACTCTCCCAAAACAATATTCATCTAGTGTTCAATCAGTTTGAGATTATATCTCGTGATTTATGGCACAAAATTAGGCCCAATAGGGCTCATTTGAAAAGTATTTCTAATGGGAATGACTTTGGAGAGTTTTTTTTTTTAAATTGGATTCGGAGGAGTTTTATCTTTTATGAATTCATTTCCATATCAACCTCTTGATAGGAATACCATCTTAGGAAACTATTGAGAGGATATATTTTCTTTTTAGTAATTAATTGGATTGGATTTTAATTAGAATGTTTTTTTGTAGTTTTAGATTTTCGGTTTTGTTTTGCAATTTTGAAATGCTTTGAATCATGTTTTGGTTAATCTGTTTATAGAGTTTGTTGGAAGAAATTAAAATTAGGAATAACAGATTTATGAAATTGGAGAAACAAAGGAAAATGGAATTTTCCAGTTCTCAAATTTTGTCTCAAAAATCCTCATTCAACAATTTTACAACAACTCTATTTTTTTAGATTTTCATTTTATTATTATAATATGATCCATGAGAATGAGCTAGGGTTTCTCTGTGGTTCCAATTTCTACCAAAGAAATTACTCTTTTCACTATTTTATACAGTGATTTTTCAATAGAATTTGAATTAATACTCAAATATGAGTTTTGGGTATTTTTTTGGGGAAAATTTCACACTGTTGAGGTTTCATCATCTATAGACAAATCTTGATATTTTGTGAAGTTAGAAATAATGGAGAAATGGTTATGTGGTAGTAACGTACCTTCTTAGTTTAGGAGTTGTTCCTAGAGTTTAGGAGGTTGTTTTCAACCACCTATTTTTCAGTCAAGTATTTAATATGTAATCTTCATCCATGTAATGCAGTGTGTGTGATTGTGAGTGTGAGTCTCCTCCTTTGTATGAGTGCAGTCTCCAGGTGATGTACACACCTGTGAGCTGCAACTCCTTCTGATTAATTCAAAGCTTAATTATTTTTATCTTGGTATCAGAGCTTAGGGTTGAGGTAGCCTTAAATTTTTTTTTTGGGATGTATTATTAGTTGCACATTTGTAGTGGTAGGAGAGCTTGTAAATGTATCTGTGTGATCAGGTGGAACTGCAACAACACCTGGAGTGAAGGGTCTCAAATGACTGATCATCTCTGAGCTGGAGAAAAGGTTGAGCAATTGGTGCTACTTTTGGGCTGAAAAGCGCACCAGGAGCAATTGGTGCTACTTTTGGGCTGAAAAGCACGCCATTGGAAAAATTATAACTAAAATTGGCGCGGATCCGTGGCTATTAAGCACGCCAATTTTGGTGCACTTCGTGAATTTTTGTTTTCCGCAATTGGCGTGGATTTTTAGCCATTCAGAGCGCCATAGAGCCAACCTCTTTCTCTCTGGAAATCTGCAATTTTGTTTTTTTTGCAGATAGGAGTTGCCCGGTGGTGGCACGTGGAGATTTCTGCTCGGTGGCAACAGATTTGATTTGCCCGGTGGTGGCGAATTAAGGATCCTTGATCAGCTCGGAGGTAGCAGATCGGATCTGCCCAGTGGTGGCGAGTTGGGGTTCCATGATCAGACCTGCCCGGTGGTGGCGAATCAGAGCTCTGTGATCTGCTCGGTGGAAGCAAATTGGTGTTTTTCCCGATGGTGGCACAGTGCAGCTCCTTGATCTGTTCGGTGGAAGCAGATCGCCCTTGCCCGGTGGTGGCGTGTTGGAGCTTGCTTGTTGATCTGTTCGGTGGTAGCAGATCGGTTTTGCTCGGTGGTGGCATAGTGAAGTCCCTGATCTGTTCAGTGGCAGCAGATCGGACTTGCCTGGTGGTGGCATAGTGAAGTTCCTGATCTGTTTGGTGGTAGCAGATCGGACTTGCCTGGTGGTGGTCGATTGAAGTGTTCAGTTGGGCGAAAATGAACAACAGTTTGGAATCATACCTCCACGAGTCTGCCAAGCTCGATGGAATGAACTTTTCTAACTGGAAGTTCAAAATGCAAACTTTGCTGGAGAGTGCGAATGCATGGTTGATCGTCTTGGGAAATGAGCAGAGAACTGGAACACCGGCCCAAGAACAGGACTGGGATAAGAGAGAAACAAAGGCGAAAGTCATACTGAAGATGTCTGTCAAAGACAACATTATCCCCCATATCAGAGATTGCAAGTCGGCGGCGGATATATGGACCATAATCAAGAATCTGTACGGGACACAGAACACAAATCGTGTTCTGGCACTCAAGGGAAAATTTTTTGCATTAAAGATGGATGAGAATGAATCCGTTGGTGGATTCATGGCCAGAGTCAAGGATCTGAAAGACAAATTGGGAGCCATTGGAGAGCAGGTATCAGATTCAGATCTGGTTACACTTACACTAAATAGAATGACCGATGAATATCAGACATTCATCTCTGGGTTGTCAGCGAGAGAGAAAGCCCCCTCGTTTGATGACCTAACAGCGATTCTGCTCCAGGAGGAGGAGAGACGACATAATCTAAAGACTTAGGGCAATGATCTTGCTCTGATGGCAAAGAGGCAACAATACAGAGGAAAGCAGCATCAGCACCAACATCAGCATCAGCAACCGCAGAAGCAGCAGCAGAAAGGGGCCAGCTCTTTTCAAAAGAGACCATTCAGAGGTATGACTGATAATTATGTTAAGAGATGTTTTTACTGTGGGAAGCCTGGCCACCAGATTAAAGAATGCTATAAGAGGTAGGCGGATGAAAGAAAAGGCAAATAGAGGAAACATCAGGGATGTTTTGCTGGAGAAGAGGATGACCACATCCATGATCTTCGATTATTCACAGTCGACTGTGAACTTTCAGCATCAAAAGGAGACGAGGATAATATATGGTATGTAGATTCTGGCGCATCCTCGCACTTGACCGGTAAGAGAGATTGTTTTGAATTTCTTGAAGAATCTGCATGTGGATCAAAGATTTATTTAGGAGATGATAGTGGGTATGAGATCAAAGGATGTGGGGATATTCCTGTCAAGCTACCTAGTGGCGACATCAAACATCTCAGAAATGTTTTATATGTTCCAGGAATTAAAAAGAATTTGATCTCTGTCTCTATGATAACAGACCAGGACATGCAGGTGAAATTCTTCAAGAATGGATGTGTCATTCAGGATAGTCAATTGGAGATAGTTGCAACTGGAGCACGTGTGGGAAATTTGTATAGACTGGATGCAAGGAGCATGCCACAACAAGCGATGGTTGCAGCAACATCAATAGTTGAGAATCTCTGGCACCAGAGATTTGGACACCTAAATCTACAAGATCTCATCTTACTCAAAAAGAAAGGTATGGTCGATGGTCTTCTTGCTTTACATAATGTCAAACTGGAATGTGATGGATGTGCATTAGGGAAGATGCATAGAGATGAATTCCCTTTGCATGTTAACAGAAAAGAAAGAGACATCCTAGAATTAGTGCATATAGATATTTGTGGACCTATGCAGACTAGGTCTTTAGGAGGTGCATACTACTTTCTACTATTTACAGATGACTGCACTAAGTTCTCTTGGGTGTATTTTTTAAGCAAAAAGAGTCAAGCTTTCCAATACTTTAAAGAATTCAAATCAATGATAGAGAACCAAACAGGAAAGGAGATAAAGATTCTCCGCTCGGACCAAGGGGGAGAATACAGGTTAGGTGAGTTCATGAACTTCTGCAAGCAGCATGGGATTATACAGCAATTCACAGTGCCACACATTCCACAACAAAATGGAGTAGCAGAACGCAAGAACAGGACCCTTGTGGAGTGCGCGAGAAGTATGCTTCAAGGTAAGGGTATTTCTAATGGTCTTTGGGCAGAAGCCATTAATACTGTTGTTTATTTAAAGAATAGGAGTCCTACCAAAAGTCTTGGCTTCAAAACCCCCTTTGAAGCACTGTTTGGACTCAAGCCAGCAGTCGGTCATTTAAGAATATTTGGATCTAAAGCTTTTGCTCATATACCGAAAGAAGATAGGAAAAAGATAGACCCCAAAGCCTTGAAATGTATATTTGTAGGATATGGCACAGAGTATAAGGCATACAAGTTATATAATCCTGTGACTCATAAACTTTTTGTGAGCAGAGATGTCGTTTTTCATGAACAGACTGAAGATGGAAAGGAAGACTCTAACAATGACAGCCACATTCCACTTCTGATAAAACTGAATAGTGAAGAAGAAAAAGAGCAGGAGCAGGAGCAGAAACAGGAAGAAGTAGCAGCAGATAGTGTAATAAGTGATAATACAAGCCCGGGAAGTGCTGAAACAGACAGAGTTGAGGTAAGTCCGTTACCTAGAAGATCGGGTAGGAAGACTAGACTACCTGCAAGATTACAAGGCTATGCTTTAATGTCCAAAATTTTGAACATTGTAGAACCTTCAAACTATGAATAAGCTAGTAAATCAGATGAATGGAAGGCTGCAATGCATGAACAAATGGAATCAATATATAGAAACCATACTTTGGACTTAGTTGAGTTTCCAGAAGGAAAAATCCATATAGGTTGTAAGTGGATGTATAAACCTAAGATAAATGCAGATGGGAGTGTAGAAAAATTCAAAGCCAGACTGGTAGCAAAGGGTTATTCACAGCAATAAGGCATAGATTTCAATGACACCTTTGCCCCTGTAGCTGAACTAAATACAATTAGAATGCTAATCTGTTTAGCAACAAAACATAAATGGAAGCTACACCAGTTAGATGTTAAGTCTGCATTTCTGAATGGAGAATTAAAGGAAGAAATTTATTTAGTACAGCCTCCTGGTTTTGTGAAAAAGGGACAGGAGCATTTAGTGTGTAAATTGCATAAGGCACTTTATGGCTTGAAACAAGCACCCAGGTCATGGTATGACAAAATTGATTCATTTTTTATTGAGCATGGTTTTCATAGGAGGCTCAACGATCCAAACCTGTATACCAAGATAAATAAAAAGAGGCAAATCATTTTGATTTCTTTGTATGTGGATGGCATGATAATAACAGGGAATGCAGATAATTTGATCAAAGAAATCAAGCAACAAATGTCACAAGTATTTGAAATGAAAGACCTTGGAGATCTTCATTATTGCCTAGGTTTGGAGGTGTGGAAAGATTTTGGTCAAACTTTTCTAACCTAAGGAAAGTATTCCAGAACCCTGTTGGAAAGATTCAGAATGGAACAGTGTAAAACAACAGCAATACCATTGCAGCAGAATCTTAAGTTAAGCAGTGACGATGGCACAAAACAGGTGGATGCTACTTTGTATAGACAACTAGTCGGAAGTTTGATCTATCTCACGACAACTAGGCCTGATCTGGCATACTCTGTTAGTGTGCTGAGCCAGTTTATGTCCAGACCACTTGATAGTCACTGGAATGCAGCAAAATGTGTGTTGAGGTACCTTAGTGGTACTTGTAATTATGGTCTTTTATACACTGACATTTCTGATGTCACTTTAGCAGGTTATTCAGATTCAAATTGGGCAGGCAACCTAGATGATCGTAGATCCATCACAGGATATGCATTTAGTATTGGATCTGGGGTTATTTCGTGGAGTAGCAAAAATCAAAGTACTGTAGCATTATCATCATGTGAAGCAGAGTACCAGGCATTGTGTGCAGCAACATGTGAAGCCATTTGGTTGAGGAGATTGCTCAGTGATACAGGCGAAGGACAAAAAGAAGCAACCAGCATCAAAACTGACAACCAAAGCACAATAAAACTTGCATACAATCCAGTTTTCCATAAGAATACTAAACACATTGATACTCAGTTTCACTTTGTACGAGAAAAGATATAGTCTAAGGAAATTTGTGTGGATTATTGTAATACTTGTGATAATGTAGCCAACATTTTTACTAAGCCTCTAGGGCGAATAAAGTTTGAGTTATTTAGAGGGATGTTAGGTGTGAAAAATAACCCTTTCTCCATTAAGGGGGGGAGTTAGAAATAATGGAGAAATGGTTATGTGGTAGTAATGTACCTTCTTAGTTTAGGAGTTGTTCCTAGAGTTTAGGAGGTTGTTTTCAACCACCTATTTTTCAGTCAAGTATTTAATATGTAATCTTCATCCATGTAATGCAGTGTGTGTGATTGTGAGCGTGAGTCTCCTCCTTTGTATGAGTGTAGTCTCCAGGTGATGTACACACCTGTGAGTTGCAACTCCTTCTGATTAATTCAAAGCTTAATTATTTTTATCTTGTGAGGAATGTCAAAGAATTCTATTTAAATGTGAAATGAAGATCATGATATTCAAAGGCTCATAATTATATTTCAATTCAAACACTATTATTTGTTTGAATGTAATTATATTCTTTGTTTATGGTAGTTTTATGTTGGTGATTACATATTGTGGAATTAATGTTATGTATTTAATTCTCTGTTTAAATGATCAACTACTTGGTCTTGTAATTTTATAGATCAGTCATTTGTCTCAGAATTTTTTTATGCATTTCAATGATTTTTTTATTAGCTAATCGCTTAGAAATTTTTCATCATAAATTGATTTAATAATCATTAAAAGTATGAGAATTACTTCCATGTTTTAGTGGAAATTCCTTTATTATTTTAGTCTCATAACAAAACATACACAACACTAATAGTATTAGCTTTTAGAAGTATTTTTTCTTCTCGATCTTTACCATAAATTCCACATAAATTCCACGTTAAATTCACATTACCCATTCTTGGTATTTAGGAACTATTTCCTACCATAAATTCCACGTTAAATTCACATTATTTAAATTCCCATTCTTGGTATTTAGGAACTATTTCCTATGTGACGAGTTATAGTAGCTTTGTTTATTTTCTGTTTAGCAAGTAGCACTGCATTTAGAATTAGTTTTCATTTATTTTTATTGAATGTCTCCTCACATAGGAAAAAGAATCAGGTAGCCCAGTCTAGCTCTTATTTTGGCCCATTTATTAGACTTCCTTATTCAAGTTGTTATAAGCAGGCAAGTCTATCTTTTTCTTGTTAATACCTTTATTCAATATCATACATCACTAGGTAAAAGTTATAATACATTCATGCATTTAGGTTAGATTAGATTAGGCATTTCGTTTGAGGTAAATTTTACGTTGAGACAACCAAGACTACAACCAATTGAAATCACCATCCCAAATGGATAAGGGTGTCATTGGGGCCCCTCATTTATTGATATAATATTTAATATATTATTGATAAATGGGGACCCTTTATAAAAAATCCAATGAAAAACTTAGCACTTAGATGCTTCCTTTTTGAATTGTTAGAAATAAAATAATATAAGGTATCAAGTCAAATCGCTTTATGACTATCTATTATATCTTTATTGCATATCGTCGGCTTATTAGTTTGAAAGGTTAATTAACAAGCCAAGATTTGTGAATTGGAATAAGAAGGAATCATCGTAATAAACTTATGGTATCATTAGACTTTTTGAATCTAAGGCTTAGAAAATTTCTTGCAAATAAAGTACCTATCGTAATCATATATCGCCATTCACAAAAAGCATAAACAAAGAAACCTTTGGAATATGTGAATACTGATATTGCCACATAACAAGCTGAACACTCATCGCATTGTGGCACTTACACAAAGGCCAATCTCATGAGCTAATAAAGTTTGTGAAATGCAATATGACCTGAACCTGATGGAAGTATGTGATACTTGTTATAAACTTGGTTAATTACAGCACATAGTAAAAGTTCACTTTATGCAGTAAGTATTCATTCAAGCAAAATGTGCTTTGAACTATAAAAGGTACGTCACTCACATCGCATCTCACAAAATTATAAACAACTTCGAAATAATGCATAATGCAAAATGCGATATTGTGAGAATCTTTATCGCAATCGCATAATTGGCATTTCACACTTTAAACTCATCAACATAAAGTTTTTCCTTATACGTTTGTGATGCGATGACTTAAATGAATAAGAAAGGCCATAATAAAAGATCTTAGTGTGTATTTAATAAGTTTTAATGGAATTTATGTTTAAAGCGGCTTGACATGATTTGATAACTTTCATCTACATTTTTTATTAAAAGCTTCTTCCTTGTCACCTTTAGGAATTAATTGAATCATTTCATTTTCTTTGTCATTTTCGTTCTATGTTTATCCAATAATATCCATTGCTTAATTTGAGGGAACCTTCGAAGAAAACAATGATCGGAAAGATGGTGAAGAAGGGAAAAGCTACTACGTCTGAGAAATCAGACATGATGCCACCCTTCTTCGATACCACCTGCAACAAAGATGGAGGAACCACATGATGGGAAGCTATGTATAAACTACTAGAAGAAGAGAAACCCATGCCAATGAAAAGAAAGGCAAAAATAGATGTCGAAGTACCATCTGATGCTTCTTACTTTTAGGCAGCATGTTCATTTTTACACAGAATACCTGCAAGACCTAAGAAATTACCATACACAAATATGGTAAAATGGGTGGTTGATAATGTAAATATCTCAGACAGAACTTTTAGAAATGCAAGACATGAGGTCATGGTGTCTTTCACACTAGACAATATGCACCAGATGTATCAGTTACCAGAGCCTTAGAAGTTCTATGACAAAGATTTCCTTGATCATTTTGCCAAAAAGAAAGAGGACCCATTGGACGTTACACAGACACAGAGGTTGGGCAGAGGCAAATTTAAATGGGAAAAAATTGGTATCTACCTGATTGCAACCCTCTCTGCGCCACATAAATTTTCAGTCGCAATGATGTGTAGATTATTTTGGTAAAGATGATAGCACCAAATTTTCTATAGAGTGGGTTCCATTAGTTGATCCATCGGTTAACACAAAAATTATGAATTGGAGTCATATTTTATTAGACAATTTAGTTATGAGTATTACGAAATATAGGCAAAAAAGGAGTGCTTCCTCAAGAACTTTTACTCCTTTTTATATGAGCGCTTATGCAATGGATTCCATTTAATTTTGTTCTCCATTTACAAACATGGGCTGGAAGTGGACTATATAAAATCCTCTCACCATCCATGTATACCATAAAATCTTGTGGGAATCCCAACACCATCCCCATTTTTACAAAACCTGCCAGGGTATTATGTTGCCTATTCATAAAACCATTTTTGATAGAATTACATCCAAGTTTTTTGAAGAAGCCAAGATAGACATCTTTCTAGTTGCAAGATGGTTCGGTGAAGAAACATTCACTTACATCAGAGTTTTTGGGAGCATTAGTGCTCCACATGTCCTCCCATATTATGTTCCAGATAAGCTACTGGTTAGAGAGATAGCTTATGAGACAGTAGGGGAGGGTGGTTTAACCAAAGGCCAGAGGGAACAAAAGAAATCCATTTGGCTAGCCTTCCCATTACAATGTGATGCTTTCACACTACATGACTATGGGCACGTAGTAAAAGAAGTAGAGATTATTACGTCTCGGAAATTGGCCAGAGTTCTAGGGAGACAGTATGACCCAAATGAAGTTGCTAAATAATTTACCACTATGGTTAAATTCAAATAGTTTACTCATGAAAAAGATCCCTTTTATTACCTCTTTCAAGGAGCCAAAACATTTGCACAGGCCCTGCATTTTTCATCATTACAACTAATCTTGGATGATATTAACAGTCTCCATGTGTATGGGATTTCTACGCATTGCAAAGTTCCAATAGAAAAGGGAAAATATTGAGGGTTACATATGTGAAGTGCGCAGTTCAGGAAAGTTGGATCAGGCTAGGTTGCCAACGAAACTTCGAAATTTGGTTAAGTGTGGGATTAGTCGAATTGACGTGAAAAGGGATAAAAATTGACTACAATAACACGGTTGAAAACTTAGCAATACAAAATAGACTACCAGAACATATAACACATACTTCGCTTAATGCAAAAACATTTGTGGTAGCTTACGAAAACTGCGTCTCTGATGATAGACTTTGGGAGGATAGAGGTGACACTCGTCTAAGAGTGTGTGAAATGAGTATGAAACATGTCGATGTGGTGAGGAAAACACATTCTCATAAAGATTTCCCCTTGAAGCAAAACAAACCTCCCTTTTCATGACAAGAAAATAACCCCCATGCCCAAAGATGACACATTCTATATAAATATAAAGGCATGAACGACTCTTAAGATCGAAAAGGGGAGCTTGACATCATCAACTTACCAATAATTGACTAAGGAGCAATCGATAACAATATCCATAGTAGGCTCCAAAATTTAAGTGCGGAACAAAATTTTGGAGGGTGCTTCAGCCACCACAATGAGCCTTCACCTTCTTGCTAGCTTCTTTTTCAACTAGTGTCTTGAATTCTACGAACTTGGATAATGTCTCATCTTTATTCCAAACGAAGAAGGTCCAACACTTTCGTGAGAAGTCATTAATAAAAATGACAAAATACTTATGTTTGATAGTGCAGGTTGTCGAGAAAGGTCCATAAACATCATAGTGTATTTTACGTACTTCCGGAATGTACATCCTTTTCATACATCCTACTACTTAAGTGCTCCTTTACGAAGGCCAATGGTTATTTGTCTTATAATATTCGATGTACCATGATGCAAATGACCAAGTATTTTGTGTGAAAGTTCATCGACATCGTAACCCGCACTTTCTCCACCTTAGTTCTTAATGAAGCATAGTCTTCCACATGTAGCTTATATAGGTTATTCACACGAACCCCGATCTACTTCACTTGTCTGATGGCTATGTGTCTTGTTAGGTTCCTATACCAATAGGTTTCATATTTCATGATTGACAGTGGAAGGGCTAAATATGTTCATCATTGCAAGCTGCAAAGGTTCCATATTTTGTGTACATACTACAAAAAAATTAAAAAATGAAAAGAGGGTATGCCTTAAAAGAATAATCAAAGGGCAAGAAAATCAAATGGTCAAGAGAAGAATGAAAATGAACCCAAAGCTAAAGACCAGGAAAGTGGCCAGTCAAAATGCCACTACTAAGCTCATTTGGCAGTGTCATGTTATCCAAGTACTGTTGCTAATCACACGTGATGGATGGCCCAAGAATCTAAACTGGACCATGCCATGGTTAAATTTCTTGCTGCAGAATAGAGAATGTTCCCTGACCAAACAGCTCAAGCTTGGCAAATGACTAGCTATGTAGAGAAATAAAGGTGCCCAACTGCTTAATCTTGGGCCTTGGAAGAAATAAGGGTAGATATTAGATAGGAGGGCAGTCAAAAGAAAAAGAGGAAGATCAGGGTCTGCTAATTCAAGTGCACCCACTTTAATGAAGAAAAAATGTTAGGATTACTAGGATGGGTAACTAGTGCAAGGTTGTAGAAATGGAGAGCCATCACCAATTGGGTTATTAAGTGTAAAAACTTATGCCACTCAGGGTGTGGGCATCAAAAACAAAGAGTGGAGGACAAACATTGGAAGCATGTCTAACTTCCCCAGTTTCCCCCAAAAAATCATTTTTTACTAACACTCCCAAGGGCCTTGAGATCTGCTCAGGTGTCCAATTCCACTCCATTAAATCACAAACTACTTGGTCAATCCATGGAATTCAAACATGAAAAGAAGCCACATTTCTTGTGTAAAACATCCTTTTTCATCATTTCATTTGTCCTCAAAATCCTAAGTTAAGTTTCACTTATCTAAACTTGGCTTCACCCCTTCATTCACCTCACAAACCATACTAATCACTAATTGGCTCCCCAACTCCCCCTACCCCTAATCCTATTACAATCTAGTTGAAAGTCTCCCAAAAAATACCTATAGATACCCTCCCCCAAGTGCTATAGCCATAAAACCTTCCTTGGGAAATATCAACCCCTCAAGGGTTAGTATTAGCCCTCAAAACATCCTAAAAACTATGGGTTTGACCAAAAACTATAGTCAAAAGGCAAAGAAATTAATTTCCCCGCCCTCATTTACCCTTTTCCCCCTTTCCTCCGCCCTAAACCCGTTTATTATAAAGTTTTAAATAAAAAACTTTTTAATAAAGTGCACGTAAAACCCTTAACCTAAGGTTTCTACCCACCCCGCGCGCCCGATATAATTTAACATATTTTAATATATGCGGCGGGTCCCCATGACATAACGTGGTGGCACATCACAATCGCCGCCCGCCGTGCGATCTCCCACCCCGCCCATCCTACGGTGGGCGGTCGATCTTCAACCAGAACTGCCCGACCTTTTGCGTCCGGGGGATGGGCGGTATTGCCGCCGTACCCCCGCCACGCATCAGACGCCTGGGTTGTTCGCTGCCCCCCCCTCCAAACAGCTTACCGCCAAGGACCCCTCCGGGGAAACCACTTACCACTTTCCTCCCACGCTGATGTCACGCCCCCCTCAGCGTGACGTCACCCCGCTTTGCCGCCACCAGGTCTCCACGTCAGCCCTGGCCGCCGCGTCGCCCTGTCCACCCTGTCACCATGTCAGTGCCACCTGGGCACCCATGTCACCTGCCACGTCACCTATCCGTACCCGGGCCGATGATGATGTCAGCATGACGTCATCACAAAAAGGCGCCAATATGCAAAAAATGCATAAAAAGGCATCAAAAAACCGTTATTTCGCATTATTTTCTACGACGCCTGGAGCTCCTTTGAAAGCGGAATTCAGCCTCCAACGGTCAAAAAGCAAAAGCTGTCCACCAAAGTTGTTGTCGCCTCCATTGTCAACCCAACTACCTGCAATTCAGCCAATTCGACTGGTGAAAACGCCTCGTACGCCATTAAAACCAGGTATTTTGCCGCAGGCACCCTCTCTTGTCCACTGTTCTCCGTGTAATCCTGTTTTCCTGCTTAAACAACTCAGTTAAAGGACCCACATTGTTGAAATTCACCTCTAAAATCTACCTAAAAAACCTCTGAAACCCCTGCATGACGGAAGTCTCAAGGAAACCCGTGACCCTCGGTGAAATTTACCATTTTTTCACAAGAAGCAATTAAACAAGCCGAGCCACCGGCTAGAAGACTGAATTGACAAAGTTCCCCCACCCCTGCTAAAGGAACTCTCTGCAAATAACCAGCTAACCAGCTCAAAAACACTCTGGTTCCTCAAAACAGAGTGCCCCACAGATTCATTAAGCCTGTGACAGCCTCCTTGCACTGCCAAACTGCTCACTGCAAACAGAGAACAGTAAGCCATTCCTCAACATTCACATCAAGCTTAAATTACACTAAACCACCAGCAAAAGCAAGACAATGGCCACTCCAGCTGCTCTGGATGTATTGCCTATAAATCCACCTAACAGAGAGCTAGAAGCTATACCACTGGTGGACAGTGATGCCCTCATCACAGACTTTGTGGCAGAGAGAAACCACTTGCAAACATATTGCTAATTAAGAAACAGTCACTTGGACAATAGTGACCTGTATGGGGTCTGGCAATCTAATCTACCCACCTACTTCCTGCCTCCTATGAACATTTTCCCTGAGATCATCCACCTATGTGCAGAGAACTATGACCAGAAACTCAGGGCTGTGAAATCTCCATCTGGGAGCATCCTCTTCTATATAACTCCAGATTCCATCAACCAGATGCTTAACTACAAGCAGACCCAGTTGCTATACCCCTTCTCCATGAACTATTTGCTAGATGAGGGCTCCAAACTTTCTAGTGTAGACATTGCTGCCATAGCCAGGAAATTCATGAAGGCAGACTGCCAACCTTCTGGGCCACCTCCTTTCTCCTATGTAGATTTCAATGAGGTTGGGAAGATACTAGTAGATATGCTGACCTCTGTGTTGGGGTTCACCACAAACAAGCATGTTGATCTAACTGTGCTTGTCATGCTCTCTGCATACAGCCTTATGAAGCCCCCTGCTATGAAATACAAATATGCCAAGTACATTGCCAATAAGATACATGATCAATTGACAAGGCTGGGCAGAGAGGTAAAATTCAAATATTCCTCATACATCTATCACTTACTCTTATACTACCAGACAGATTGCTTCCAATGCTCAATCAGGAAGCTGGACTCACAGGGTGAGAGAAGGTCTGTGATCTTCTGGTCTTCAGTCTTTCACCAAGTCTAGAATTCCCCCTACTCATATTGTGAATTCATTGATCAGTTTGTGTATCCAGTCACGTGCCTTTTAAAAAGGACTCCTCCTATCAGATTGTCCAAGGATATGCAGAAAATCTTGCAGCTATCGAGAAGCTACAAAATTGGTGATTGGTACTTATACCAAAATCACACTGTCATCAGAATTTATGGCTGTGAGCTCTGTCCCTACAGGCTCCCAAAGTATGTCCCTATGAGGCTATATGCCCTGGAGTACTATAGACAGCTTATAAATTCTGATCTAACACACTTTCACAGTGCCAAGAAGAAAGCCAACTTGAAGTTCAGGGACCACCTAGGCCCATTTACCATGAACAAAAAAGATGGTTGGAAAGCAGCTGACCAAATACTAGGACAACAGCTCAAACTCAAGAGAAGCTTCTGGTGGGTCCCTTATGACCCTGAAGGTTTCATCAGTGCCAGGAGGGTTAAATATAGGCTGCTAGCCTATAAGCATTCCCCACTCCCTCAAGTACAACAATTTGCTAATCAAGATGAATGGGTGCCTGAATCAATAGTAGAGGAATTGACTCAGGAAGAAATAATGGAGCAGAATGTAAAGGACTTGGAAAAAACTCTTGACTTAAACTCTTGTCAACAGGTCTTGTTCAAGCAACCAGTCCAAGTAGGAGAAGGCACCTCTACTGCCCCAGCTACACATCACATCCAGCAGGCTCCAGCAACAACAACCACAACAAAAGGAAAGGAGAAGATGGATGAACAACAAGAGGTAGAAACAGGGCAGCCTAGTACTTCAAAGGACCAGCAATCAAGACAAGCCCCTCCCCAGCAAACTGAACAAATTCAAAACCCAGTTTTGCAGACTCCTCTCAATGATGAGAGAGGGAAAAAGAGAGACAGAGAAGAAATCACACCTCCAACAGGGTCATCACAACAACCAAGAGCCAAAGAGGCCGAGGGTAGACCCTGAAGCAGAAGAAAGGATAACACACATAAGTGAGAGCTGGCAGAAGGCAAAGAAAAGAAAAACAAATGAAGCCCAACAGACAGCCACTAGCTCATTTTCAGCTAGAACAGGCTCAACAGCATACTATGGAAGTTGTCCTCCTCCAAGACACAGGGCAAAAAGAGCTACAGTTAAGAGGGCTCAAAGTAGAATCAAGGCACAAAATGAGTTGCTAAGGGTGCAGCTCTATGAGCAATTCCTGAATACAACCCCAGCCAAAAAGCAAAGATTGATGGCTGCCTTTGATCTAAAGGAAGAAAATATGACCTTCACTCATCTAAAGCCCAAAGTCCCACATCCAAAAACCACAGCAGATTATTACAGGACAAATCTAGAGGTCTTTGCTAAAGACATACACCCCATGGATCAAATTGAGCTGAACAAACAGACTGGGGATATGGTGTATGCAACATTTGCTGATAGGGCAATGTTGGCCCATCAGCTAAAAGAATCCCTAAAGCACACCAACAGACAGCTTGATTTGGAGAGGTTGTCCTCCTCCGCGAAAGACAACAGAATAAAGACTTTGGAGGACATAATTATTGATTTGGGACATGACCCAAAAGACCTGAAGGGTGTTAGAGCCCTTATGAAGAAAAAGGAGGATGATATAGCTGCATTGAGGAAACAGGCAAAATTGCCTCCTACCATCCATCCTGACACAGCAGAGCTTGCACAAGAAATACAGGTGGATAATGCTATGGAGCTGCTCCTAGTCATGAACCAAAGGATACTACAAATGGAGGCAGAGTTGGAGAAAGCTCTACAGGACAAGCAAGGGGAATCAGCCTCCCAGCCCCCTCAAACTTCAACAAACCTTGAACCTTCCCCTCCAACACAAGAAACAGCAGCCCCTCCTACTGCTCCAGCACCTACTACAGCTACATCAGCAACTGGAGCAGCCGTAGAAGCAACAGTAGCAGCAGAATCCAGCATGGGCATGGAGGAATTGATGAAGGTTGTTAAAGAGCTGGAAAATCAAGTCACAGAAATAAATATTGCCAAGGAAAAATTGGCCAAGCTAGAGGCCAGTTATGACAAATCAAAGATGACAGTGGCAGAAAAGAAAAGAGAAATAAAGGCCTTGGAGGCCAAAGTAAAAACTCTAGAGAAAGAGTTGATGCTAGGTAAGACCCTAGCAGAAATAAAAAAGATTATCTGGGCCAAAATTGTCCAATCTATACAGGACCAATGGAGGTCCATTCAAGCAATTTTTGAACAAGTGGAGCTAATAGAAATAGCTCATGTAGAGATTCAGAGAGCTAGGACAGCCCTGGGAATAATGCCTGAGCAGGCCACCAAAATGATTCATTTTCTCAATAACCGCACTAGAGAAGAATTGGCTGCTCTACAAATAAGCAGAAGAACAGATACAATCCTCACAACCAAGAAGGTACTGACATTAAGGAATTTTACTCAGACACTGGAGAGGAAATGTCAGGAGATGAAGGTTGAGATAGATGAATTTAGAGCTAAAATGGCTATTCTACAGGACAAAGGATTGCCAAGCCTAGTGACTGGCACAGGATAGCTGTTGTCATATAATCAGTATATGACAAGGATCAACAATTATGTTGAAAACCAGATCACAGCATCCAGCAGCTCCACAAAAGAAGCAGGGCCTCCCTCTGGGCAATCCCTCTATGACAAGCTGGAGAATCTGTTCTTTATTGAACATGAAATAAATCATTTATTCGAAGTCCCTCCTAACTTTTATAGACATACAGAGGCAGATGAGAAAGTGGTTAAAATGAGGAGACATCAGCTACCCCCAGCTGATTGGTGGCAAGCAATGTTGGAGATTTTGCCTAGATAATTCCACTTTGTTTTTTGCCTTTTTTGGAGAAAGATCAGTATACAGGTCAGCAGACAGGTCAGCAGGCAGATCAGCATACAGGTACAGCAAGCAGCATACAGATGACTCAGCAATCCACCCAAATAGCAGGCTAAAATTAACGCAGGATTAAAAGCACTGCTACGGCCTACTTTCCAGAGCCATAAAGTGAAATCTGTCTGACAGAAGAATGTCGGCTACCTTAGCATTAAAAGCTATATTTATGTTGTCATTTACTTTTTGTAAGAGAGTTGGTGGTGCAATTTATTGCACCATAACTTTCTACTGAGATATTTTATACCCTATTTTTGTATATATATCCCCTCAGATAATGCATTGAGGGTCGGTGGTAATACAATTCTTCCTGAAGAGCTCTGTTGTATACTGAAGACTTTTTTATAATAAAAATTGCTTATGGAGATTTCTGGTTCCAACACTGTCTGAAGATGGATATGTAAAGCTCTGTTTTTGTTGCAGAATTCCTGTGTCATGTGCTGAATCAATAAGTTTCTCTTACCAGTGTATGTGTTTCCTGTTTATTCCATAACTCATATGTTTTCATAATCTTAGTAAATAGAGAAAAAGAATAGCCTAGGATTTGTTTCAAACACTGTATGTTCAATCTCTATTTCTAAATATGTTTTCTGCTGGATTAGCCATGGATATGAATTCTTAATTGCTCATGTCTAAACTTGTCCTAACATGGTAAATACTGTTTAAGAATTCTTAATTGCTCTTAAGAAATACATTCATGTTTTTCATTAGCATAGTGAAAGATTCTTAACTGCCTTTCACTCACTAAATCCCCAATTTCACCAACAAATCTGATAAATTGTTTCACACATGCCTAACTTGCTCTGCAGCAACACTCTGTCTTCACAAATCCACTTTCAAAAGCAAAAATACCTCAACTCCATTGCCCAATGGAACAAACTGTCCTGTAAATCTATAGCTCAGTTCTATATGAATTCATCAACCCACCAAATTCAAAACAAACAGTGCATCATAGCTAGCCTAAAACACTCATCAAACAAAGCTAAACTATAAAGAGAGAGCCCTCTCTGGTTGCAGGTAGGCTAGGACCTGTAGCTATAAGATTGGTCAGTGGTTACCTCGGTCGTATTCCCTTTAGGAAGCAGGGAACAACCTGAGTGATAACATCAATGGCGACTCCACTAGGGAACTTAGGTTAAATACCAAGTAAAAAGAAATGAACTTCCTGTTTAAAAGTATTATCATAGGGTGTTAAGGAAAGAAAACTCAGAAGCTGGCTCCAAAGAAGAAATCTCGTTTCACTAGGTCCAACCCTGACCCTAATCCCCCAACTATCTTTGAAAACCCCAATTTAATCCCCAAAATCTTAAAGAAACAAGAACAGCTAAGAGAGCTCTCAGATTCAGATACTAAACCAAATCAGCAGAGCTACATTCCCACTCATGTCAAACCAGTAGTTCATCCTCACCCTACCCCAGCATATCCTAGCTCTTCATCCACCTCCCAAGGTAGCTTCCCCACTCCCCCATCCCGTGCACACCTCACTCTTGTTATCCCTGTTATCCCTGTTGTCCCAGTTGTCCCACTCCTTCTTGGTATCCCTTTTATCCTTACCAATATGGCTAGATATGCTCCTTTAGTCCTGCCTGCAAACTCAGGGGCAATGCCCCAAGACTATCAAGGAAAAATCACTTACTTTGATGGAACTGGCACTTATACTGCCCAACAACACACTAAGAGGATGCAGGACTATTTTGAGAACTATGAGATTGATGATGAAGATGTAAGAATGAAAGTGTTTGTGCAAAGTTTGACAGGGGATGTAAGGAATTGGTTCAGGTCTCTGGCTACAAATTCTATAGTCAATCCTAATTCCTTATACCTAAGTTTTTTAAACAGGTGGGAAAAGAAGAAAGACCCCCTTCACATACTAACAGAGTATGATAATCTGGAGAGGGGCCCACAAGAGACAGTTCAAGACTACTGTGCTAGGTTCAACAATGTATATAATGCTATCCCTCAAAACCTGAGACCTCCTCCTGATCTAGCCTTGATCAAATTTCCTGATGGATTTGACCCAGACATGGCATATCAACTAAGAGAAAGAGCACCTCCAAGTCTTGCAGACATGCAGAATATAGCTGTAAGTGTAGAGGCAAACCTGATTGCCAAGAGAACCAGAGCAAAACATGAGAGGAGAGTAACTTTCAAAGAAGACCCCTCAACCTTTGATCAAAATCTAGATGCAATCATGAAGGGTATGGAGAGGTTGGGAGATAGAGTTGAGACCATGGAGAGAAAGTCCTCTTGGGAAGGACAAACAAGAAATACTACAAGGAATCCAAATTTTAGGAAAAACCAAAACCCAAACGCTGGGAGAACTAGTCCTGATCAGAACATCAGACCTCCATTTCAAGAGAATTATGCAAAGGCCTCAACCACTAGTGAACAAATAGAGGATCCCCACATCAATTTAATGGGTTTGGATGGTGAAGAACAAGTATTCTTGACACAAGATGATCAACAAACCCAAGATTGTCAACAAGCCCAAGATTACAAACAATTCCAGGCAAAATCAGGTGAGCATTTGATTTTAGAGAAGGGTATGACACAGCAGTCTATGAAGTACACAAACAGTACAAGCTAATAAGTAGAACCATAGATGTACCTGAGAATACCAAAAAAGAAAACAACAAGCAGCCCAAGAAATCCAATGACAAAGTTGTCTTAACAGAGTCCTCAGATAAAAGACCCCAAAAAGAGGTTACAGTGGAAGATGTATATGAAATACAACCTCCAGTAAAACCTACATCCAAACCACTTCTTCCAACAAGGAGTTTGGGAAAACCTCTAGAAAACAGAGCCAACCCAAACTTATCCCAAAGCAATATGCCTGAGCAGGACATGCTCACCCAAAATTCAACAGAAAAGGAAAAATTTGTTGCTCATAATATAAAAGTTCAGATGGAAAAACCCTTAAATCTTGAAACAGAAATTGGAAAACTGAAAATTGCAATCCCTCTGTCTGAACTAGCCAAGCATGAGGTCTTCAGACAACAAATTAATAGATCATTGCAAGTACCAGAAAATAAGGATGCAGTTAACATTCTGGATGACCAACCAGAACTGATTTTTGGCTCAGAAGTCAATGGCAAATCAGGGGATGGAGGAACTCCTCCATTCTATGTAAGCCTAAACATCCATGACAAAGTATTACACAATGCCATGTTTGACTCAAGGGCCTCTCATAACCTCATGCCTAAGTCAATAATGGAGAAACTTGTTCTAGACATCACCAGACCCTATAAAGATTTATTTTCATTTGATTCCAGCCAGGTTAGATGCTTAGGCCTAATCAAGGACCTCTGTGTGTCCCTAATCCAATCTCCAGCAAAAACAATTCTGATGGATGTAGTAGTGGCAGACATTCCACCTAAATATGGTATGCTCCTATCAAGATCTTAGGGTGCCAAACTCCAAGGATATTTGCAACTAGACATGTCATATGCCACAATTTCAGTCTTCAGCCAGCCAAAGAGACTGTACAGAGAGACACTCATGAAATATGTGGTCAGCAGCCAAGATAAACCCCAAAATTTCCCAATCTACTCCATCCATTCAGATATGGACTCCTTCATACTATACAATGTTGATATGTGCCCCAAAGCTGAGCTCAAGCTCCTGGAGACAAAGGAAACCAGGCCTGTCAATGAAATATCCATTATTATTGAACAACAGATCACTGATCTCATTAAAACAGCAGAGTCTACTGACAAGTCACAAGAATTACCAAAACTAGACTTGCCCATTGAACAAACCTGCAAATCAATTGAGACTGAACAGGTCTGTAAATCAATTGAGACCAATGATGACCAAGAAACCTGGTGGTATTTAGAATTTGATGGGTCAGTAAATAAGCTTGGAGCAGGAGCAGGGGTATGGATACACAATACTCAAAATGAACATGCTCTAGGTCATGCCTATAGGCTTAACTTCAGATGCACAAATAACATGGCAGAATATGAAGCCCTCCTACTAGGTCTCAAACTTATAAAGAATCTAGGAGTGACCAAAGTCTCCATATTGGGGGATTCAGACCTCATTATCCAACAGATAAAGGGAAACTTTTTTACAGATGATCCCAGGCTGAGGTCCTATAGGTTGGCTGTAACGGACTTGCTCAACAACTTCCTAGAATATCAGCTCACCAAAATACCTAGGAACCACAACTTGCATGCTCACAGTCTGGCAACCTTTGTAAGTACCTGTATGCTTCCTTTTGGGCCTAACCACCAATTCACTGTTGAAATCAAACATAGGCCCTCTGTTCCAGACAATGTAAATAATTGGCAAGTATTTGAGAATGACACTCAGATAAATAATTTTTTAACCATGAAGGAGGAATTCTCAAACTTAAACATTGACACAAGCATTAAGGAGGATCAAAACCAAAAGGATGAACTAAACACCAGTATATCAGCTGAAACATCAGATAGTATATTACATCCTACAACCTTTGACCCTGCCAATTTTCAGAAGCTAAAGACAGCAGATCTGGATGAAATTAATGACGAAGAAATAGAAGTAATTCAGTTAAAAGACAATTTCTTGCCTACAGGTCTTGCTCCTTTAGAAGACATCTTTGATTCAAATGATCTCTCTAAAAAACCAAAGATGCAACCCATTAATGCAGAAATAGAGTGTGACATTGGGACCACTGAAAATCCCAAAATGATCAAGCTCTCTAGAACCCTACCTCCTGATAAGAGGCTAGAATATATTAAGTTGTTCAAAGAATTTCAGGATGTATTTGCCTGGAGCTATGAGGACCTTAAGTCCTATGATACTACAGTGATCCAGCACACAATCCCCTTGAAAGAAAACCAAAAACCCTTTAAACAGAAGCTGAGAAGGGTTAATCCAGTACTTCTTCCCCTAATAGAGAAGGAAGTAAAACGAATGTATGAAGCTGGGATAATTGCTCCCATAAGATTTTCTGAATGGATTTCCAACCTTGTGCCCACAAGAAAGAAAACAGGGGAGATAAGACTTTGTGTGGATCTGAGAAATTTAAACAAAGTCCCTCTCAAAGACCACTACCCCTTGCCAAAAATGGACCACATCTTGCAAAGGGTAGTGGGAGCTTCAAGGATTTCATTGCTGGATGGCTTCTCAGGATTCAATCAAATCTTAGTCCACCCAGATGACCAAGATAAAACTGCCTTCACCACACCTTGGGGAACTTTTAAATATGTCAAAATGCCTTTTGGACTCAAGAATGCTGGAGCCACATTCCAAAGGGCAATGGATATAGCCTTTGCCCAAGAAACCCATGAGTTCTTAGTCATCTACCTTGATGATCTAACAACCTTATCAAAATCAGACCAGGAGCATCTAAAACACCTCAGACAAGTGTTCTTAATTTGTAGAAAGTATGGCATTTCTTTAAACCCAAAGAAATCACTATTTGTCCTGGAAGAAGGCAAACTCCTCGGTCACATAATTTCAAAAGATGGCATAAGAATTGACCCTGATAGGATTCAGGCTATCCTGCAAGTCCCCCACCCAAGAAACATCAAGGAGTTACAAGCCTTTTTGGGGAAGATTAATTTCCTAAGAAGATTCATCCCCAACTTGGCTGAGCTGATAAGATTGTTGAACAATATGCTCAAGAAAGATGCCAAGGTCAAATGGACAATTGAGGCTAAACAAGCCTTTGAAGAAATCAAGATAGCCCTGACAAAAACTCCTGTGCTTACAAGCCCTAGGTTTGATAGAGACTTTATAATCTTCTCCTTTGCCTCTGAAAACACAATTGCTGTTGTCCTACTGCAAAAGGATGACTTCAGATGTGAAAAACCTATTGCCTTTTTCAGTAGAGCCCTTAGGGATGCCCCACTCAAGTACAAAATCATGGAAAAACAAGCATATGCCCTGGTAAAGGCCATCAAGGATTTCAGAGTTTACATTCTGTACTCTCACATAATTACATATGTGCCCAATGCAGTAGTCAAAGATATCTTAACCCAAGAAGGAATGGAAGGCAAGAGGGGCAAATGGATTTCCAATATTCTGGAATATGATATAGAAATCAAACCAACAAAGCTTATAAAAGGACAAGGGCTAGCTAAGCTAATGATTGAGACTAACTTTGAAGCCCTTGACATAAATGAACTGGATAACGAACAGGAGATGGCGACTCCACAGATCAATCAAGCCTTTCTAGAATCACCTTGGTATGCTGACATATGTTTTGTAGTACTAAACCTGCAAGCTCCTCCAGGGTTATCCAGAACCAAGAACAGATTTCTAAAACTGAAGGCTGCAAAATTTTGTATCATAGACAATGTGTTCTTTTGGAAAAATCATGAAGGTGTCCTACTCAGCTGCCTGACTTCAGATGAAGCTGATAAGGTCCTCAGAGAATTTCATGCAGGAGACTGTGGAGGACACTTATACTGGAAATCCACAGCTGACAAAATCCTAAGGGCTGGATTTTATTGGCCCTCCCTGTTCTCTGATGCAAAAAAGTTTGTAATGTCATGTCATAAATGTCAGATCTTTGAAGGGAAGAAGAAGTTGCTTCCCTTACCCCTCAGGCCCATTTCAACAATGGGGTTTAGATTTCATTGGAGAAATACACCCTTCATCCTCAGGCCAGCATAGATGGATCCTGACAGCTACTGATTACTTCACCAAGTGGATAGAGGTTATACCTTGTAGACAAGCAAATGATTCAATTATCATACAATTCCTAGAAACCAATATCCTGTCCAGATTTGGCTGCCCCGAGAAAATCATAACAAATAATGCAGCTGCCTTTAAATCCAAGAAAATGATCGGCTTCTGTCACAAATATCATATCACCCTAGGTCACTCAACAACCTATTACCCTCAAGGCAATGGCCTAGCTGAGTCCTCCAATAAAAGCCTGATCAACATCATTAAAAAGGTCTTGGAGGAGAACAAAAAGAATTGGCATAAAAAATTGGTAAATGCACTATGGGCAGATATATTGACCACAAAAATATCTATTGGTACTAGCCCATATGAATTGGTATATGGCCTAGAAGCTGTGTTCCCATCCTCCCTTGGGATCCCTGTAATCAAATTGCTGCAAGAAATACAGGCTGAACCCAATGATATCCAGAGAAGGACCAATCAGACAATCCACTTACAACAAACAAGGGAAGAAGTGTATCATAGGACCCAAGTTCTACAGGAAAAACTCAAAAAGGTGTTTGAAAAAAGAACAAAGGCTGAGGACTTTTTCATAGGTAACAAAGTACTGAAATGGGACTCTAGGAGGGAAGACAAAGGAAAGCATGGCAAGTTTGACTTTCTGTGGAGAGGGCCATTCACAATTCAAGCTGTGCAAGGTAACAATACCTTCTTTCTCAAGAGTCTAGATGAGTCAAACAAAGATGAAGGCCCAGTGAATGGGAGAATGCTCAAGCACTACCATGATACATAAGCATAGGATGGCCCCATATTGTACATAAATGTCGATACTTTCAAGTACTATTTTCCTTTTTTCAGTAGATATATAGAAGAGCAACTACAACAGATTTTGAAGAAAGATCAGCAAAACCACATCAAGATGACATAGATGCTGGAGAAAGCTCAGATGAACAGAAGTGGGCAAGGTCTTCAAAACAGAAAACCAATGATAGGCAATGATACAGGCTAGCAAGTCATGAAATATTTATTGTTGTCCTAAAGAGGTCATGAAGCACTGCATACCATCTCACTAAGTGCAGATCAAAGGTGGCAATACTAGAGCAAATTCACTACAGAGAGAGGAAGAAAATAAGGCTATCTGACCTGCTGTTCTTGGATTTCCACCAGGTAAAGCCATCCCCAAGTGGAGCCACTGTTAGGTTCCTATACCAATAGGTTTCATCTTTCATGATTGACAGTGGAAGGGCTAAATATGTTCATCATTGCAGGCTGCAAAGGTTCCATATTTGTGTACATACTACAAAAAATAAAAAAATGAAAAGAGGGTATGCCTTAAAAGAATAATCAAAGGGCAAGAAAATCAAGTGGTCAAGAGAAAATTGAAAATGAACCCCAAACTAAAGACCAGGAAAGTGGCCAGTCAAAATGCCACTACTAAGCTCATTTGGCAGTATCATGTTATCCAAGTACTGCTGCTAATCACACTTGATGGATGGCCCAACAATCTAAACTGGACCATGCCATGGTTAAATTGCTTGTTGCAGAATAGAGAATGTTCCCTGACCAAATAGCTTAAGCTTGGCAGATGACTAGCTAGGTAGAGAAATAAAGGTGCCCAACTTCTTAATCTGGGGCCTTGGAAGAAATAAGGGTAGATATTAGATAGG